>JAJPUD010004817.1:44794-82187 GCA_023553655.1 Myrmecobius fasciatus | reverse complement strand
CTAATACCATATACCAAGATAAGGCCAAAATTGGTTCATGATCTGGACATAAAACGAATTGGAAGAACATAGGATAGTTTACCTCTCAGATGTGGGGAGGAGGAAGAAATTTGTGACCAAACAAGAACTAGAGATCACAAAATAGATAATTTTGATTATATTAAGTTAAAAAGTTTTAGTACAAACAAAACTAAATTCAGACAAGATTAGAAGGGAAACAATAAACTGGGAAAACATTTTTTACATTCAAAGGTTCTGATAAAGGCTTCATTTCTAAAATATAGAGAGAATTAACTCAAATTTATAAGATTTCAAGCCATTCTCCAATTGATAAATGGTGAAAGAACAGATGAAGAAATTGAAACTATTTCTAGTCATGTGAAAAAGTGCTCTAAATCACTATTGATCAGAGAAATGCAAATTGAGACAACTCTGAGATACCACTACACACCTCTCAGATTAGCTAAGATGAAGGATAAGATATTGATGAATATTGGAGGGGATATGGGAAAACTGGGACACTGATACATTGTTGGTGGAACTGTAAATGAATCCAACCATTCTGGAGAGCATTTTGGAACTATGCTCAAAAAGTTATCAAACTGTGCATACTGTTTGACCCAGCAGTGTTTCAACTGAACTTATATCCCAAAGAGATCTTAAAGGAGGGAAAGGGACCCACATGTGCAAAAATATTTGTGGCAATACTTATTGTAGTAGCAAGGAACTAGAAATGGAAAGAATGCCTATCAATTGGAGAATAGCTGAATAAATTATGGTATATGAATATTAGGGAATATTATTGTCCTGTAAGAAACGACCGGCAAGATGATTTCAGAGAAGCCTGAAGGAAGGTATATGAACTGATGCTAAGTGAAATGAGCAGAATCAGGAGATCATTATACACAGCAACAACAAGATTATGCAACAATCATTTCTGATGGATGTGGCTCTCTTCAACAAAGAGATGTTTCAAACCAGTTCCAATTGTTCAGTCATGAAGAGAGCCATCTACACCCAGAGAGGAGAGCACTGTGGGAATTTAGTGTGATTCACAACATAGCATTTTCACTCTTTTTGTTGTTTGCTTACATTTTATTTTGCTTCTCTCTCTCACTCACTCTCTGTCTCTCTCTCTTACTGGTTTGTTTTGATTTCTCTTGTGCAGCACAATAATTCTATAAATATGTATGCCTATATTGGATTTAACATATATTTCTACTATGTTTAACATACATTGAACTACTTGCCATTTAGGGGAGGGCATGGGGGAAAGAGGAGAAAAATTGGAACACAAGGTTTTGCAAGGGCTAATGTTGAAGAATTATCCACATATATATTTTGAAAAATAAAAAGGTTTACTAAAAAAAAGGATTTACTATGGTCCTGCAGCATCACATTTATTGCTTATTTTACAGAACAGAAAACTAAGGGGAAAAAAGCTTAAGTGATTTGTCCAGGATGGAACTCAAATTTCATGACTCTAAACCTGGCTTTCTATCCAATCTGCCACCTTGCTACCACAGTATTACATTATGTCCTCCATATAGGAGGATTCAAAATTCCATATATCTTCTCTTAATTCTATGATCTCTCTAATAGCCAGAGGATCGTGGTTTTTATAGGAGGGGAACTCTAGTGTCACATGCAATTTTCTTACTCATGTCCTCAATGGGCAACCTCTTCCCTTTCTCTATAGATGGGACCACCCATGGGCAAAACCTGATTAGAATCAGGTTCAATTTCCTCTTTCAGAGCTGTAGGATGAAGTCCCCAAGGTCTATATAGAATTTTTTACAGGTCACTTGGTTTTAATAGGATGGGAAGGGAATTATATTTTCGGGATCCTATGTTTATAAGGATTGGTGGATTTGGTGGATCAGGTATAGATAGATAGATAGATAGATAGATAGATAGATAGATAGATAGGTAGGTAGGTAGGTAGATAGATACTACCCTCATTTTCATATACTCAGGGTAAAATCAATAACTTCCTTATCACCCCAATTACATCAATATGAGTTAAGATCATCATGTAGAGGTTGAAATAGTCTGTTTTAAGGAAGGATCTGGTGGAAAATATTTTTTTCACATAATAAATGTCCCCTCAGGGACAGGGAATTCTCCTGGGATTGCACTGGTTTTCCTCAATTACAACGAAGAGCATATTGCTTGCTACTAATAGTCTTCCACTATTTTCATATAGGCAGGGGCACCTCAATGAATTGGGGTCTGCTCCTATTTATCTATGTCTCAGTAACCACTAGACAGAAGGAAGCCAGCCATGATTACTGGTTTCAGGAGAGGAAGTGGAAGTATCAGTCTATAATGATTGGAATTAGGAGGATCCAGAGTGACCTGGGGTTCAACAAATTGGTATTTTTTGCTTTTGACTATGACCTCAATAATGATCAGAAGAACCCAGGGCATGTTATCCTGGGTCCCCTTTAGGATTATACTCTAATTCTTGGGCAATCCAATGGACTAGATCAGATGAACTCATGACTGTAGAGTCCTCTTAAGTCAAGAGATTTAAATGTAAGAAAAGAACTCTGCAACCTCCCCCCACTTTGGAAAAGTTTTTGCCACTGAGTGGACAGGGTTATCTCTGTCTCTCAGTACTCAGGAAGTCTCTATAGCTCCCAGTGCCTGATAAGGACAATTTCAGGATTTTCCCTCCCAAGCCCCCCCTCCCATTGTAGCTACAGTGCTATGGTTCCCTGCCATATCGATCTCCTCCCCTAATTCCTCAGCTATTGGATAAGCTTTACCATTTGGTATTTCAGGCTTCTCTCTGGAATTGTGGAGATGTAGGATCCTGCTGTACAGACTCCTTTCCAGGTCGGTTTTATTAGCTGGTACCAGTTCCAAGTTTTGCCCTACTTCTGCCTATAAGTCCACTCAATTTAACTCTCTCCTTTGGCCTGTATAGCTCTTCTCATAAGAACACAACTTTCTCTTTGCATCTATGCCCTGGAAGTACAACAAGAATGAAAATAGACTCACTTTGATAGATACCTGCTACTTAGAATTCCCCACATTTTCCCTGTCTTAAATAACTATATCTTGGATGCAGAAGGGACTAAATTGATAATTGCTATCAGATGGCTGGGGCCATTTAGATTACACACTAGATTGTGGATATCCCCTTCTCAGGAGTCATCTATACTATAGAAGGGCAGTTTGTTTATCCCAGGCACACCCTAGACTACCTCATCATTGGAGTTTATGTGATCTCTGCAAGTTCTAGGCACTGTGCTTTAGCAACATAACCTCTTAAACATGAAACAAAAAGAATCACACTACCAAAAGTTTTAAGCTTGGACTCAATTCTCAACTCAAATTCAACTCTCTAATTTTACAGATGGACAATCTATAGATTGGTCAGTCCAATGGACTAGATCAGATGGCTTTATGCCTATAGAGTTATGCCTATAGAGTTCCCTTAAGTCCAGCCAAGGAATTAAAACTTAAGCCAGTTCAACCTTCCCCTATTTTAGAGAGGTCCTTGCTACTGGGTAGGCAGAGCTATCTCTGTCTCCCAGTATTCTAGAAGTATAGATCAGGAAATTGAGTCCCAGAAATGAGATGTGATTCATCTAAGATGACCCAGTTAGCATATCTATTCTGTGCATACTGGTGCTTCAATTCCCTTTTCCATGTGGGAATACTTAAACATACTAAACTCAACTGTCTTAAATAGCAAATAAGATTAATGGCTACATTGTGGGAAGAAGCCTTTCACATCCTTCACTTGCTGCTATACAACATTATTTTTTATTGCAATATGAAACAATTCCAATTCCCTAATGTCAAACAATTTAAACAATTGATAGTCATTCACAGTGAAATGCAAAAAGCAGTTAATGTAATTTCTACCAAAGGTGGCAAAATTCTTTGATTTGTGATTTTATTTGTGAAGCTTTTTGGTAATGATGCAGAAGAAATAAACATACATAATGAACAAAAAGACCATAAGGTTAAGTGCAAACAATTTAAAAAGAATTAAATCAATTCTTAGAAACTTATTGGGTAAGATTGCAGCCCTTCCAATAAGCACTGCAGTTGCACTCATTTGGATCAGAAAGTCTGTGAACCTGCTGAAGATATTAGCTCCAAGAGAAACACTCAACTCTGGAAACGAGCTAACACTTTGGTAAAACTGCCAAGATTTTCAATTCAACTGCCAGAGTTTTGATTTTTAGAAGAACACAGCGGAATTGCTAACATGCATGCTGCATAAATGACTATTCATTAATTGAATGCTTGAGCTTAGCTGTGACTGCTTTCTTTGGCTGACTAATATATCAAGCATGGTACTTGTTCTGTACTCAGAAAAAAACTTTCCCTATTACCATAGTAACGTCTTACATGTTGTCGGAAGCTGATGTCATTCAAGGTATTATTCATTCCTAGTGAATTGATACTCAGAGTGTTAACAAGTCCCAGGGAGATAAAAAAGAACTAAGTATACATTCTGGTTAAACATGACTTAACCCTTCCACCCCTGGGAGTCCCCAAATACATACTTTCCCTGTTTCTGTAGCACTGTTAAAGTAAAGATTACAGTGTCATATTGACTTTGCATGACTCAGTTGCAACTGAACTCAGTAGCTGTGTTTAACTTTAAGTTATTTTGTAGTTTGTCCTTGGATAAATTGTGCCATGGGTTTACTCATTAAAAGGAAATATATTCAAATTCTGCTTCTCTAATTAGAAAGTTATACTTTTTATTCTTTTACTTATGTATAAAATCATAGTTGTATCCACACATAAGACTGGTATCATTTTAAATATATAAAATGTATATGTGTGCATAGTGAGATGTATTCAAATGTAATATGAGTTCCTTGAGAATATAGCTATTTCACTTGTCTCTTTGTGTTTCTCTCTGTCTCTTTGTCTCTATCTGACTCTATGTCTCTGTGTCTGTGTCTCTCTCTGTCTCTTTATCTATATCTGTCTTTCTGTGTGTCTGTCTCTCTGTCTCTGTCTCTTTCTCTTTCCCCAGACTATTATCATACCCTTCTAATACCTCAAGTCTTTCTCCACTATAATTTGTCATCTATACAGATGATGAAATGATTTTTCATAAAGGATAGGTCTGATCATATCACCCTCTCTCCCTCAAATCAATGAACTCCAATTGCTCTGCATTTACTTTCAAGTTCAAACACCAAGTCCTCATTTTAGCACTTAAAGCCTTTTACAATCTGGCCACTTCCTACCTCTCCGGTCTTAACATTGTCTTTTATTTTAATTTATGAATAAAACAAGCATTTACACATAACAGTAAAACAAAAAAGAGAATTGCACTTGAACCTACAAATCTACTATATATGAAACTTGTTTCTTTCAAATATACAACAAAATTAATATATTTTTTCTTTTTTTTTCTTCCCTCTCATACCCCCACCTTTGTGATGCCTATCATTGGACACAGATAGATACATACAGATATGTATATGTAAAATCATTCTACACATACTTCTATTTATCATTTCTTTCTCTGGATGCTTGAAGTGTCTTTCTTCATATGTACTTTATAGTTCATTTGGATAGTTATAATAGACTAAATAACATTTCCTCAAAATAATTTTAAAAAATAATATTGTTATTTCTGTGTGCAATGTTCTCTTCTTTCTTCTTATATTTTACTCTCCTCCATCCATTTCCAGTGAAATTACCCTTCTTATTATTCCCCAAACACAACATTCAATTTTCCTACTCTTTACCATTTTAGTATTTATCCTCCAAGCCTGAAGTAGGGCTCTACTTATCTTTACCTCCAGGCTCCCATGCTTTCTTTCAAGTCACAGCTCTAATCCCACCATCTGAAAGAAATCTTTCCCAATACTCTTCCATACATCCCCTCTGCAGTGGCTTCCCTCTGAGAATGACTTCCATCTCACTTTCTATATCTTATATAACTGTATATACATGCTATCACCCACATTAAAATGTGAGCTTTTTGAGGGCAGGGACAATAGGTTTTTTTTTTTACTTTTATCTGTAACCATAAAGCTTTTGCTGACAATTGCCTCAAATCAGACAACTATTTTATGAAAAAGGTGAGATTGAAACTCATATCTCCAGATTGCCAGTGCAATATTTTTTCTTTTTTCTTTTGATTTTTTAGCTTTTTCTTTTCTTTTTTTTTTTTTTTTTTTTTTTTTTGCTTTTTTCTGAGGCAATTGGGGTTAAGTGACTTGCCCAGGGTCACACAGCTAGGGAATGTTAAGTGTCTGAGACCAGATTTGAACTCAGGTCCTCCTGACTTCAGGGCTGGTGCTCTAACCACTGCGCCACCTAGCTGCCCCTAGCTTTTTATTTTCAAAATATATGTATAGATAGTTTTCAACATTCACCCTTGCAAAATCTTCTGTTCCAATTTTTTTTATTTTTGATTAAAGCTTTTTATTTGTGAAATATATGCATAGGTAATTTTTCAACATTGATCCTTGCAAAGCTTTCTGTTACAAATTTTTACCTCCTACCCCCACCCCCTCCCCTAGATGGCAGGAAGTCTGCTACATGTTAATTATGTTAAAATATTTGACAGATCGAATATGTGTATACATATTTATACAGTTATCTTGCTGTATAAGAAAAATCAGATCTACAGGGGAAAAAAAACCTGAGAAGGAAAACAGTGCAAGCAAACATCAACAGAGAGTGTGAAAATGCTATGTTGTGGTCCAGACTTAGATCCCACAGGCCTCTCCCTGGATGTATATGGCTTTCTTCATCACTGAACAATTGGAAATGGTCCCATTGTTTTTCCTTTTCTTCCTCCCACCCCCTCCCTTGGACAGCAAATATTCCAATAAATGTTAAACATGTGAAGTTTTTCTATACAATACATATTTCTACAAATATTAATCTCAGTGCAATATTTTTTCAAAATATCCATAATCATCTTTTCCATCACATCTGCTCTTATTGGAAGGTTAAAAATGATTATGATTGCCTCAGAATCCTCCTTTCATCTTAGGACAGAGAGGAGGATGCTGCCAGAGGGAAGAACAAGTCATATGATTCTTCTGAGTGGAAGGAAATATTTAGGTATTTTTCAGGAGCCCAAAAAGAAGCTTTTCTCTATAGCCTTGGAATGATTTGCCTCCTCAATTAGCTTGATTCATGTTCTTAGAAATGTGGACCATGGGAAAACATACTAGGAGGAGGAGAGGAGTGAGACAGCACAATCTACAACATAGCTATTGATTTTGGTTTGTGACAGCTTTACTGCCAAACAATTCATCAGTAAAGTTCTTTATGGTTTGGTACCTTCTCAGGCTTATTTTATATTACTTCCCTTCATGACTACATACTCCAAACTCTTCTATGTTATATTCCCCAAACTCAACCTTCCATTTCTTTTCTCCATGTCTTTATACTGTGCCCTATATGAGGAATAAGCTTTCCAGTCACTAGGTACCTTTCAAGTGTCTTCAAGGCCATGATGCCTTTGAGGTGCCACTTCCTATAGAAAGTCTTCCTTGATCAACATAGTCATCAGTGCATTCTCCCCCACTGGATTAGAAAAGACATACTTATCTCCTTATAATCTTGTTTCCCTGGAATAAAATCCTTGAGGGAAAGCACTGTTATATTTAATCTTTTTATTATCAGAGTATGGCATTTTGCTACAATATGTACTTAATGAATTCTTGTCTGACTAGATTGAAAGGAAGAAAATTTAATTCACTCATTTTAAGAAGAACATAGATTGCCAACAAATTCAGTGCACTGACAAATATGTATATTTGATAACTGTCTACTACAATTTTCCCCTTCAGAGAGATGAAAGAAAAAAGTCTTTCTTTTTATGCCCAACTATGTGAGAAAATTGGCTTTGCAAGATGTAATTGTTGTGAATTCTGAACTTCATGTTCATATATAACAAGCATCATTCCCATTGGGACAACACTGAATCCTCATTAGGGCCTTGCTATGTGAATTCACCATCAGTCTCAGTAAAGGGGTGAGGGAAGGAAAAAAAACAACTTTTAATTTCTTTGTTATTATCCGAGTCATTTTAAGGGATTATTTTGTCATATTAGAAAAAAATCAAAATAATGCTAATAAATGCTAAATTCTAAATAAAATGCTAAATAAAAAATAACTTGGAGTATTGCTCTTTGAAAGCAACATCACCGATTTATCTGAGGTATGAGTTAAAACAACCATAGTCTAACTAAGTGAGAGAAGTGTGAAGTGTAGCTAATTTCTCAGAAATTAAGAATTGTCAAAATATTCACAATTCCCATAAGATATTTAGCATTCTGTAAATTGAAATTTAGTCAAGCAATTGCATGTTTGTTACATCTGTTACATTCTATTATGTAATGCAGAATAAAGATGGCACTTAGCCTTTTGTGATTATCTTATTGAATAAAGGAGGACCCTTTACATTCATCTATTTGTGATTCACAGGTTCAAATATTTGAAGTTCCCAAACAGTGTGTATTTATTTTTACTGAATACTGGCAGAGAGGTTGCTGCAGAGATCCTCTTAAAGGTAAGGAGAGTGAATTGAATAGTATGAAGCTATTGTGCCAATGCCATATATTTGACCCAGGGGCAGGCTAGGCAAAGGACTTGGAAGGAACCTCAGACGGGGCTGACACAATGCAAAGGGAGGCAGCATCTCCAGGATGGTCAAAGAGCACCCAAAAAGGACTTATTTATTGTAATTTTGAGTGAAAGGTGACCTAAAAATAGATATAGGAAAATATCTGAGGGCAAGAGTATTTTCGGATGGATTCTGGAATTCCCAAAGAGGACTTAACAGAAAATATCTTCTTCCCATCTACTTCTCACCCAGATTCCTAGTATTAACCATAGGAAATTTAAAATTAATTATTCACTTATAGAAAAGCAAAAATAAAAGGTTTTAAATATAGATCCCCTGGAAAGGTTAAGCTTTATGCCTGGCTTAGTATGAAATGCTTGAATCATAATAATACCTAATTAAAAGTACTAAATGGCTCAGTGGATAGAGGACTTGGCCTAAAGTCAGGAAAAGTTTGAGTTCAGATATGGCTTCTGATACTTATTATCTATTTGACCCTCAGCAAATCACCTAACCTATGTTTGCACAAATTCACTGGAGAATGAAATAACAAACCAATCCAGTATCTTTGTCAAGAAATGCTCATGGAAAAAAAAATAAAAAAAAAAAAGAAATGCTCATGCATAGTATTGGCATACTATGGTCCATGGGGTCATACAAGACTAAAAAACAACAACAAATACTTTGACTGGGGCCCAGGGTGTGAAGGGGTAATTTTGAAGGAGAAGAGCAAACCCTAGATGGAATTGAGAACTTTGTATAAACAGAGAGTAACATTAATGTCTGAAAGCATTAGATATCTGGAAAATGAAATAGGTAGGTTGGAGAAAAGGAGTTCAAAGGATGGGGTAATAGCAAAAAGAAATAACTGCCTGCTAATTTCATAAAGGACCCAAGCAAAAGCTAGTTGACCACTAAAAACTGCTGATACATTCATAAATGGCTGACCCTTTTCAGAGTCAAAATACATTTGGGTAACTACAACTCACTGTTCTCTCCATTGCAGGCTAATCAAGGCCAACATCAATTATTCAGTCAATCAATGAGTATTTATTAAGCATTTGCAATGGGTCAGAACTATTCTAAACAATGACTATATAAATACAACAGTGAGATAGTATCTGCCTTCCACAAGTTTATAGCGTACAGGAGAATACAAATGGTCAATCACACCCAGGCACACAAGCACACATTCACACATACCTACATGTACACATATGATATGTGAAATAGTTGATTGTTATCAATGGAAACAGTTAAGTAGTGTAGCTTCACTCCTAGGTAGATTGGGTACAGGAAATTAGTGTTTAATTATCCTAAAAGAAACATTGGTGCCTGTATGAAGGCTTTAAATAATGCAACATAATTTGTATTTTATTATAAAAGTAATAGAGAGCCTCTGAAACTTCTTGAGGAGTATAGATACATGGTCATATATTTTTAGAAGTATCAATATATGCTACTTTCTAAGATAATGTCAAAATGGAAACATGACCTAAATATAAAGAAAGCTATTACAAGAAAATTTGAAGAATATAAAATATAGTGCTTATCAGACTTAAGGATAGATGAATAATTTATGAATAAATAAAAGAGAGAAAACAGTGAGATGTAAAATGGATACTTTAGAATAAAATTGATTTAAAAGGGTTTGTACAAATAAAACAAATGTAACCAAGATCAAAAAGTAAACAGAAAATCGGAAGAAGTAGTGGGGATTTTTATAGTAAGTTTCTACGATAAATGTCTCACATCAAATATACAAAGAACTTTGTAAAAATGTACATGAATATGAGTCATTTTCCAATTGATAAATAGTCAAAGGATATGAACAGACAGTTTTCCAGTGAGTAAATAAAAACCAATTTATAGTCATGAAAAAATTTTCAGAATCATTATTAATTGAAGAAATGAAAATTAAAACAAGCTTGAAATATAATTTTATAGCTATCATATTATTTAATGTATGAGGGGATATGGAAAAATTGGAATACTCATTTATTGTTGGTGGAGTTGTGAACTGTTACAACTATTCATAGGAGAGCAACCTGAAATTGTACCCAAAGAATTATTAAAGTGCCTTAACCTTTTACTGGGTTAAAGGTTTAAGTCTACTACTATTACTACTACTACTACTGCTGCTGCTGCTGCTGCTGCTGCTACTACTACTACTACTACTACTTGGTCTATTTCTGAAGATGATTAAGGGAAAAGGAAAAGGACCTAGATGTTCTAAAATAATTGTAGCATTCTTTTTGTGGTGACAAAGAACTGGAAATTGTGGGAATGTCTGCCAGTTAGGGAATGGCTGAACAATTTGTGGCATATGATTGTAAGGGGATACTACTGTGCTATAACAAATGATGAGTTTGATGATCTTAGAAAAAAGTGAATAAACTTGCACTAAATAATGAAGACTGAAATGAGCAGAATCAAGAGAACATTGTATACAATAATAGCAATTTGTTTTAAGAACAACTTTGAGGGAATAAGTCATTTTGCCTATTATAAATACCCAAATTAAATATAAAGGCATGAAGGAAGGTGTTATTGCATTCAGAGAAAGAGCTAATAAATAGAAATGTGTATAGAATGATTTTATACATATATACATATTTGTGTCTAATGGTAGTTATTTCTATGGTGGGGAAGGGGAAAAGAAAAAGTTTACATAACTTTATTATATATTTACAAGGAATACCAAGTTGTATGTAACAGATTTACAGTTTCATTTGCAATCTTTCTTTTTTTATTATTCTAGGTCATGGAAATGTTTGTTATATTCCATAAATTAAAAATAAAATTAATAAATCAATAAAAAGAATTATAAATCTGGCAGCTATATAAAAATGGAGGAAAAATTAACCGAACGCTGGATGAACAATTAGAAGTCTGATAAATGATGCATCTACAGATCTGGAAAACATATACAAAGGGATTATGCTTGAATGCATGGGAGCTGATGAAATTATCAAGAGATTATGTAGGGAGAAGAAGACCTAAGAAAGAGCTCATAGATGCACTCATAAATAGGACAAGGGATATGGATGAAATTAAGCATATTAAAAAGAGATAGAGTAGACAGAGAGGTAGGAAGAAAATCAGTAGGTGTGAGTATCCAGAAAAAAATGGCAGTCAATGTCAAATAGTATGAAGAGGTAAGAAAAGGATAACAGAAGACATTTATTTATTTATTTAGTTTTCAGCATTTACTTTTATAAGATTTTGATTTATATTTTCTTCTCCCTCTTCCTCTCCTTCCTCTCTCCTCTCCCCAAAATGGCAAACAATCTAATATAGGTTATACAGATACAATCATACAATCACATTAAATAGTTCCACATTTCTCTCTCTCTCCCTCTCTCTCTTTCTCTCCCTCTCTCTCTTTCTCTCTCTCTCTCCATATATATATATAGTATATATATATAAATATATATATGTATATTTATATATATATATATATATGTGTGTGTGTGTATACATACATATATACACACACACACATATATATATAATATACATATATATATATGTATATTGTATATATATATATATAGTTCTTGCCTACTTGTAGCTTTCTTTGGAAGCGATGTAAAGGAGGAAGAGGAAAAATAAAATAAAAAGTACACAGCAGAGAAAAAAACTCACAAAGGAGCAAAGAAAAGCTGGACAACTTTGAAAACAATGGGTAGTGTTTATTATATAGGTTTTCTTAGAAGGGAAATTTATTGCTTTATATTGAATACTCTCTAGTCTTATGCTGTGTACTTGGCAATGTTAAGAGAGATTAAAAATGAAAGGAGACATGGATGGAAAAAAATAGGAGAATAAACATTTATGAAACATATACAATATGGCATTCACTGTGCCAAGTGCTTTATAAATATTAACTTATTTCATCCTCACAACAAGGATAATAAATGTAATTATCTCAATTTTATAGTTGAGGTAACTAATGCAAACAGATCATTGCGAATAAGAATCTGAAGTTGAATTTGAACCTAGAGTTTCTGAAGGACATAAGAGTGGACAGACATTATTTTTCCTAGTTCAATCACTATTACTACTTTGGGAAAAAAACAATAACAACAAAACCAAAAGTTTTGGTAAATAATGAAAAAACTCTAATTTAACTGAATGTTCCACTAATGATTGATTTTATTGAAACAGTAGACAATATGTAAGGTACTTTAGATCAATGTAAACTAAATGAGCACCATCCACTTCTCCTAGCTCAGAAAGTTGTATATGCTCTTTATTATCATGATGAAAAGACAATTTTTCTTCTACCGATGCCTAGATTATTTTTTTTAAATTATTGGGGAATGACTGAACAAATTGTGGTGTATGGTTATGATGGAATACTACCACAGTGTATGAAATGGTGAGCTCATTGATCTTAGGCATAGAATGACTTGTATAAATTGATGAAAATCAAGTGAACTCAAGAGAACACTGCATATAGTAACAACAATATTGTTTTAAGATTGACTTTGGTCAATTAAGTAATTTTAACTCTTATAAACACATAAATTAAAATATGAACAGAGATGCTATCTGCATCCAGAGAAAGAACTGACAAACAGAAATATTTCTAGAATAATGTGTATAATATGTGTATATACAAATGACTGATACTGTTCTATTTATTGTTTGCTGCATGGGTGGTAAGCAGAAGGAGATAAGGTTACCCAGGCAGGAAGAAGAGATATCAGATTGTAGAGACTACAATGTTGTCTACCAGGTCAAAGTAAGAATTTTATATTCATGGTAGCTCAAAGAGAATAGTAACTATTCCTGAGAATTCAAAGTTTTTCCTGACATGCATATCAAGTTGCAATTCATTTGAAAGGGTTAAACTTCTCCAAACCAAAATCCCAAATCAATTCCCAGTCTAGGGTAGTTTAGAACAGCCAAAAATCTTGTGCTAACTGCAATGAGATTTTTATCCCAGATACTCATTTGTGCTAGCTCTGAAAGATCTGTTACCTCTGACAGATCTTTTGACTTTTAACATTTCTTTTATCTCTGGTTTCTAATATAAATAAAATCCCATTTCTTTAATATTTCACTTTTGTCTATTCCCTCTTCCCTCATCCAAAGTGATAGTATATTATAGGTCAAGGAGACCTCAGATCCTGAAAAAGTTCTAGAATTAGAGTGTAGTAGAGATAAAAAATTGACATACAGAAAGTCAAGAATAGGTCTGAAAAAGAAATGGATTGTGCAAAAATAATTAAAACCAGAAAATGTTATCTCAGCCCCAATCCTATATAAAGGAAATCTTCCACACTCATCTAACTCTTTTTAAATTTATAAGATCTAGATGATTTAATTTGTCCTGGCCTGTAACTCATTGAAACCTAATAAATAATTGTAGAGTTGTACACTCCCCTTGCTTCCTCCACTAACCACCCTTATTGTTTGGAGCAAGGGGAAAAGGTACATAAGGTGGTATTAATTCAGAAATCAGTGAGATCAGCTGAACAATGACTTAGAGAAAATAGGGAGAAAGCACTCAGGTTCTAAATCATCCACTACTACTTCTTAATATAACTAGTAGTTTCATAGCCATAGCCATTCTTATCATTTTCCTGTTGTGAGATTCCTAGAATATTTGTCTGTCATGTCTTTCATTTTCTTTTCTTTTTTTAATATTTTATTTTTTCCCATTTATTGTAAATTAAAAAAAAATTTATAGCTTCAAGTTATGGATTCTCTTCCTTCCTTCCTTCTTTAAAAACACAATAGGTCAAATGCAGAAATAAATAAATAATTAAATCCATGAAAGAAAGCAATTTCTTGGAAAGTAGACTTAATCAAATGGAAAAAAGAGGTATAAAAGATAACTAAAGAAAATCACATATTAAAAACTAGAACAGGGCAAATAAAAGCTAATGGCTCTATGAGATACCAAGAATCAGTCAAACTAAAAAGTATGAAAAAATGGAAGAAAATGTAAAAACATTTTCAAAAATGATTGGTCTACCTAAAGATCATGGACCAAAAAAAAAAAAAAAAAAAAAAAAAAAAAAAAAAAGAGCCTGGATAGCATTCGTCAAGAGGATATCAAGGAAAACTTCTCTAATGTACTAGAACAAGAGTGGGAAATAGTTATTGAAAGAATCTGCCAATAACCTCTGGAAAGAGATCCCACAGGGAAAACCCCAAGGAACATTGTTGCAAAACTTCATAACTATAATCTCAAGGAAAAAATAAGCTGTCAGACAAAAATAATTCAAGTATCAAGGACTAATACTCAAGATTACCCAGGGTCTAACAGCATCAATAAAGGATCAGAGGCCTGGAATACCATACTGCAGAAAGCAAAGGACCTGGGGTTATAATTAAGAATTAGCTATTCAGTAAGCCTGAGCATCATCTTTCAGGGAATGACAATGTACCAAAACCTATGGGATACAGTCAAAGTACATCTTAGGGAAAATTTTACATCTGTAAATATTTACATAAATAAAATAGAGGAAGAGGAGGTCAGTGAATTGGGCATGAAACTTTTTTAATATTTTTAGCTAGAAAAAGAAAAAATTAAATACCTAACTAGAAATTTTGAATCTCAAAGGAGATTAATAAAATTGAAGCTAAGAAAACTATTGAACTAATTGATAAAACTAAGTATTGGTTTTATGAAAAAAAATTGATTAGAAAAAGGAAAGAAAAAAAACTAATTACTAGCATCAAAAATGAAAAGAGTGAACATACCACCAATGAAAAAGAAATTAAAGCAATAATTAGGAACTATTTTGCCCAACTTCATGCCAGCAAGTTGGATAATCTAATCATAATATTTAATAATATTTAATATATTTAATGAATATTTAATATTCAATATAATATTTAATATTTATTTAATGAATATTTAATATAATTTTAAATTGCCCAGATTAGCATTCAAATAATCCCCTTTTAGGAAAAAAAATTGAAAAAGCCATCAACAAAATCCTTTGAAAAAATTCTCCAGGGTCAGATGGATTTACAAGTGAATTCTACCAAACATTTAAAAAGCAATTATTTACAATACTATGAAAACTATTTAGGAAAATAGGTAAAGATCTTTATAGCTGCCACATTCCTTCTATTCCTTCTATGAAATATAGTACCAATATCTAAACCAGGAAGAGCCAAAACAGAGAAAGAAAATTACAGACCAATCTCCTTAATGAATATTGATGCAAAACTTTTAAACAAAATATTAGCAAAGAGAATGTAAAAACTTATCAACAATATAATACTCTATGACCATGTGGGATTTATACCAGGATTGCAGGGCTGGTTCAATATCAGAAAAATTATTGCCATAATTAAGTCAATAGGAAAACCAATAGAAATCATATGATAATCTCAATAGATGCAGAAAAACCTTTTGACAAAATACAGTATCCATTCTTATTAAAAATACTAGAGAGTATAAGGATAAAGGGAGTTTTCCTTAAAATAATAAATGTTGTCTATCTTAAATCAACAGCCAGCATTAACTGTAATGAAGAGAAGTTGGATACATTACCAGTAAGATTAGGGGTAAAACAAGAATGCCCATTATCAGCACTATTATTCAATATTGCACTGGAAATGTTAGCTTTAACAATCAAAAAAGGAAATTAAATTAAAGGAATTAAAACAGACAATGAGGAGAGAAATCTGTCAATCATTGCAGATAATATGATGATATACTTAGAGAATCCTATAAAATACTCCAAAAACCTACTTGAAACTTTGTTAACAGCTTTAGAAAAGTTGTATGAAATAAAATAAATCCATACAAATCATCAGCATTTCTATATATTACTAATAAAGACCAGCAACAAAAGATGGAAAGAGAAATTCTATTGAAAATAACTACAGACAAAATAAAATATTTAGTTGTATCTACCAGCCAAGACAAACCCAGGAACTATATGAGAACAGTTGTAAAACACGTTTCACATAAATAAAGTCAGACCTTAACAATTGGAAAAATATGAATAGCTCATGGATAGGCTGAGTTATATAATAAAAATGACAATTTTATCTAAACTGACATATTTGTTCATGGGCATATCAATCAAATTGCCAAAAAATTACTTTATAGAGCTAGAAAAAATAATAACAAAAAGAAAAAAGATCAATAATATCAATAGCATTAGTGAGGAAAATGCAAAACTTTGTGGCCTATCAGTACTAAATATATATTATATTTAAAATATATTTTATGTATTTTAAATATACATATATATATAATATACATGTTAAATATATTATAAAGCAACAGTCATCAAAATTATTTGGTACTGGCTAAGAAAGAGTGGTGGATCAATGGAATAATTATCAATGACCACAGTAACCTAGTATTTTACAAATCTCCAAATACAAGCTTCTGGGATAAAAACTCATTATTTCACAAAATTTGCTGGAAAAACTGGAAAAAATCATGTCAGAAACTCAGCATAGACCTACATTTCACACTCCATACCAAAATAAGGTCAAAATGGGTACATGATCTGGGCATAAAGAGTGATACCATAAATAAATCAGGAGAGCAAGAGACAGTTTACTTATCAAATCATTGGAGAAGGGAGGAATTTTTGTTCAAAGAAGAACTAGAGAACATTATGAAATGCAAAATGGTTACATTAAATTTGATTACATTAAATTAAAAAAAAAACATTTTGCACAAACCAATCCAAAACAATAAACAGGAAAGTACAAAGCGTGAAAAAATTTTTTCCCAACCAATGTTTTTGATAAAGGTCTCATTTATAAAATATATAAAGAACTGTGTCAAATTTATAAAGATACAAGTCATTTCCCAATTGATAAATGGTCAAAGAATATGAAGAATTTTCAGATGATGAAATTAAAGCCAGCTATAGTCATATGAAGAAACCCTCTAAATCACAATTGATTAGAGAAATACAAATTAAAGCAACTCTGAGGTACCACCTCATACCTCTCAGATTGGCTAAGATGAGAGGAAAAGATAATGATAAATGTTGGAGGAAATATGGGAAAACCAGGACACTAATGCATTGTTGATGGAATTGTGAAATGATCAAACCATTCTTGGAGAGCAATTTGGAACTATGCCCAAAAGGCTGTAAAACTGCATACCCTTTGATTCAGCAATGCCACTACTGGGTTTGTATCCCAAGGAAATCATACAGGAGGGAAAAGGAACCACATATCCAAAAATGTTTGTACCAGCTCTTTTTGTGGTGGAAAAAAAATTGGAAAATGAGTAGGTGCCATCAGTTGGGGAATGGCTTTATAAGTTGTGGTATATGAAGATAATGGAATATTATTGTTCCATGAAAAATGTTGAACAAGATGATTTAAAAAGAATTGATGGTGAGTGAAACAAGCAGAAACCAGGAATACATTGTACATAGTAACAAGATTGTATGATGATCAACTATGAAAGACTTGGTTCTTCTTTGTGGTTCAGTGATCCAAGGCAATCCCAATAAACTTTGGATAGAAAATGCCATCTGCATCCAGAAAGAGAACTATGGAGGTTGAATGTAAATCAATACATGTTATGTTCACTCCTTTTGTTTTATTTTGTTTTGTTTTTTCCCTCTTTCTTGAGGTTTTTCCCTTTTGTTCTGATTTTTATCTTCCAACATGATTCATTAAAAATGTGTATTTAAAAAGTTGATATACATGTATAAACCTGAAAAAATAAAACTCGATTTAAAAAAAAAATTGTACCTTACAGAAGAAAAAACATATATCCATATAACTAAATGTAAGTATTTTGTTTTCAGGGAGACTAGTATTTAAGGGCATTATAAACTGATAAATATTTTGACAATTCCAAATTCTTTTGTATTGTATGTCATAGTTTCATAAGTATCTTATCTATTACTCCAAACAGCTTTTAGACTTCTTAAGTGATCTTTGTGAAGAGAATATTTGTTTTTCAGTTTTTGTTGTTCAATTGTTTTAATCATGTCCAATTCTTCATGACCCCATTTGGAGTTTTCTTGGCAAAGAACCTGCAGTGATTTACCATTCCAGCTCATTTCACATGAGAAAACTGAATTAAGCAGTAAAGTGACTACCCCAGACTCACATAGCTAGTAAATGACTGATGCCAAATTTGAACTCAGGTCTTTCTGACTCCAGGCTCAGTACTTTATCCATTGTATCATCTACCTGTCCTCAAATTCTTGGTATAATTTTTAGTCAGAATTATTTTCTGAACCAAGAAGTTGACACCTTGGGATTTATTTTTACTGCTACTTAGACCAAAAAAAAAATTATCCATAGTCATTGCTGCAGTATTTCATTAGTATAATACTTTTGTTTTGAGGATAATTAGGGAAAAGTTGAAAATTTTAAGAAAACCATATTGAATCACAGGATCATAGCTATAGAGCTGGAAGGGACTTCAGAGGCCAGTTAGTTCAAACTCTTAATTTTATGTATAATAAAACAAGCAAATGAAGTGGAGTTATCTGCCTAAGGTTATATAAGTATCATAGATTTGAACTGAGATTGTTTGTTTCCAGTACCAGTCCTTTTCCTGACCTCTAATCCAATTTGTTGGAAAGAAATAACATATATTTTGTGTAATAGAAACTTAATTTGATATCTAAATTTATCTATCTATATTTATTATATATATGGATAACATATATAGAGAGAGAAAGAGACACAGAGATAGAGACAAAAGAGAGAGACAAAGAGAGAGACAGAGGCAAAGAGACACAGAGGGATGTGACTTAAACACATTTAAGTGAAATGTTTTTCTAAACATTTCAAGAATTGCTAATGTAATTTATATTTTGGAGTTCTACCAAAGGCTTAGACATAAGCCAAAAGAAGTAGAACTATCTTCTGGTAGATGCTTTTTTTTCCAATATTCCTTAAAATCAGAGTGAGGATTGATTAGATTTTGATTTTCCTAATTTTTTAATAGTGTGAAAGTTTTTGTCACCTCTTATGGAATTTTCTTGGCAAAACTATTAGAAGGGTTTAGCATTTCCTTCTAAAGGTAATTTTTATAGCTGAGAAGACTGATAAATTGATGAATTCTGATTTTCTTCTTATGAGAGCTTGAAATCTTTCTAGTTTAATGACTAAGCACTTTCCCCTTTGAAGTATTATGCTTAATTTTTCTGGATAGGTGATTCTTAGTTATAGTGCTAACTCCTCTACCTTCTGGAATATCATATTTCATGACTTCTGATCATTTAATGTTCTAGCTGCTAAATCCTGTGCAATCCCAGTTGTAGTTCCTCAATATTTTAATTGTTTCTTTCTGGCCACTTGTAATATTTTTTTCCTTGACCTGATAGTTCTGTAACTTGGAGTTTTCATTTTGGTAACTTTTTTCTGAGGTGATCAGTGCATTCTTTCAGTGACTATTTTGCCCTCTGATTCTAGTTTTCCTTGATAATTTCTTGAAAGATCCTGTCCTGGGACACCTAGTTGGTGTAGTGAATAGAGCAACAACTCTGAAATCAGGAGGACCTGAGTTCAAATCTAGCTCAGACATTTAACACTTCTTGGCTATGTGACCCTAGGAAGTCACAACCCCAATTGCCTCAGACAAAAAAAAAATGCTGTTCGGGACCTATTTTTGATTATAGCTTTCAGATAGTCCAAAGATTCTGACATTGTCTCTCCTGACTCTATTTTCCAGATTAGTTGTTTTTCCCATGAGTTGTTTTTCTTCTATTTTTAAAAACTTGTTTGATTCTTGATGTTTTATAGTCATTAGCTTCTACTTGCCCAATTCTAAGTTTTAAAGAGTTATTTTCTTCAATTAACTTTTGTACTTCCTATTCTATTCATCCAATTCTATTGTTTTATTTTTCCACACTGTTGACTCCTATTTTCCTGAGCCTATGCTGAAGCAAGTGGGGATCTGACCACTGGAGGCTGCCTGTTTGCCCGGGGCTATGCTAAAGCACACGGAAGGGCCCCAAGATAATTGTTAGCTGTTTTCTTTGGCACCTGTAGAGTTGTCATCTACCTTTTTTCCCTGAGGCTTTGCTGAATCTCTTGTTGATTGTTGGAGTTAGTGTATGCTCATTTCCCTAGCTATCTTGAGGAATGTGGACAATCCTGGTGTTGGTGTTTGCCTGCTATACCACATGGGGCTCAGTATCTTTTATTGGTTTGCTGAGGTTAGCCTTGCTACTCACTTTGTGGATGCTTCCTCTCCTGGATTATATTCCCCTTTTACCTAATGAGACAGGCCCTTTATACTTATCTTCCAAGTTTCTTGTTCTAAAAGATTATTTCACTCCATCTTTTTTGTTGGTTCTACTGTTATAGAATTTGTTTGGGTTTACAATTTTATGGTTTTTTAAAGGCAAATATGGCAGTTATGGCAATTTACTGTTTAATTTTATTTTTGCGGTGCCCAATTTTTTGAAATCTAAATGCTCAGGCTGAAAACAATTGGATTCTTCAAGAAGGTGAGAACTGGCTCTAGCATATTGAGGCTGAATATGTTGGTAGTCATTTATTCTATCACTTCCATCTCCTACTTCTCTATAAGTTTGGGAAACATTATTAATCTTTTTATTTATTTTTTTCTGAGGCAATTGGGCTTAAGTGACTTGCCTAGGGTCACACAGCTAGGAAGTGTCTGAGATGAGATTTGAACTCAGATCCTCCTGACTTCAGGAGTGGTGCTCTATCCATTGTGCCACCTAGCTGCCCCTTAATCTTTTTTTTTAAATAAAGTTATACCTTATTTATTAATGCTATAAAATTGCTGAGCAACAGATCTATGAAACTGTATGTATTTTATTTAAGGTTTACAATAGTAGAGAAAGAACTTTTTTCTTTTCATTCTAGAAAAACCAAAACATTTGATCAGATTGAATTCAGGACTTTGGGTGTTAATTTTAGAGAAGTCAAGATGGGGGAGCTGTATTGATATTATCATTATCATCATCATCATCATCACTACTATCATCATTACTATGCCAATGCTTTATACCTCATTTTAATTTTATGACGCACTTTACATTCCATTTTTTTGACTATTGCAAAAATCCTGTGAAGTAAGTGCTATTATTATCCTTTTATTCATGAGGAAACTGAGGTGGAATGGTTAAAAGGCTTACTCAGGATCAAAAGAGTAGAACATGTCTGAGGTAGGATTTGAACTCAGATCTATGTAATTCCAAGTGCAATATTATCTACTGTGTCACCTAACTTCCTGTAAGTCTGACATATGAAATCTGGATCCATATATCTCTAAATCAATAACTGATAAAGACATAAAATATTAAAAAGAAAAACAATAATCCAAAGGTCTTATTATATTATTATTATATCTTCTATTTTGATTTTCTAGACTCCCCCTATTCACTATACTTGACTGTGAAAAGTAAGCCACATGCCAAAGGAAAAGAGAGTAAGATGCTAAGGTAGGAAGTGCCATCCAGATAAAGGAAATGGGTTGTATGTACTAGCAAGCTCAGTAGGTCCTCCTGGTTCAGTGAATGATTGACAGATCAGTCTGCCTAGCTCCCCAGTGCCACCTACAGTCTATATTCATCTTTAATATAACTTTATGTGAACTTCATTCATGTGATTATATTCAGATTTCTATAGAACTATCTGATCCCAAAGTAGGGATATAAATTACTAAATTAAGTCCCTCATTGAAATATTATAGATCAATAAATACAGATATATCTTTAAAATGCAATTTACTTTTTAATAAAAAAACAAAGCATATACATATTATCCTGATAACACAAATCAATAAATGTAGAAATAAATAAGGTTTTATTTTTATTACAGTGATATTTACCTCTAAAATGGTTGTATGTATTCCAGAAATCCTTACATTTGATTCATACATAATAAAAACTTACATTTATACTGTACCTTACAAATGTGTTCATTACAAAATTTATTCTAGGTAA
Organism: Myrmecobius fasciatus; assembly: GCA_023553655.1. Classification (NCBI taxonomy): domain Eukaryota; kingdom Metazoa; phylum Chordata; class Mammalia; order Dasyuromorphia; family Myrmecobiidae; genus Myrmecobius; species Myrmecobius fasciatus. The sequence continues at coordinate 59,720 of JAJPUD010004817.1, read as the reverse complement.
CAGAAATAGCCCTACTGTAAATTCAAGGAAAGATTCAGATGATTTTTCTCAAGATTACACAGCTATTGTGTCTCAGAAGCATAATTTCAACTTTGTATCAAAGTCCAGAGTTAGTCCTATCATACCTTGCTAACTACCATTCATATTCTTGCCATGTATTAAGTCCTTAAGAGCATATAATTTTAGTGATGCAGATATTTTTAGCTATTATTACTATTTTCTATAAAATGTCAAGAAACACTTTGAAATATTAAGGCCAAAATATTAGTATTCAAAGCCCCTCATAATCTGTTCCTGTCTTACCTTTTATTCTTCTTACATGCTATTCTGCCTTCCTTTTCCTCTATGGTCCAGTGACATTGACATGCTTCATATCCCTTTAAAAGGCTCTCTATCTCCTGACTATGGACGTCTCTGGTTGTTCCTCATGCCTGGAATTCTCTCCCTCCTCCACTCCATCTCCTCTGTTTTCTTCAGGTTCCAAGGTATTTTCTATGAAATTGATCCCAATCTATCTTTTCTTTTTCCTGAGGCAATTGGGGTTAAGTGACTTGCCCAGGGCCACACAGCTAGGAAGTGTTAAGTGTCTGAGACCAGATTTGAACTCAGGTCCTCCTGACTTCAGGGCTGGTGCTATATCCACTGTGCCACCTAGCTGCCTCCCCCCCACACTATATCTTTTTGCTAGCATTTTCCCTTTATTGATTATCTCAAATATATACATATGTGTGTGTATATATACACACAGTATATACTATTTTTCATGATGTCTTCCCTATAAGCTATTTGAGAGGAAAGTCTATTTTTCAAAACTTTTTTTTATGCTTACAATTTAAGGCAGTGTGTTACAAATAGCCAGTTTTTGATAAATGGTTATTGACTGTTGACCAACATTACTTTCATCTCTAGTTTTCTGAAGTGAATATGAATTACTTATTTTTCATGGAAGATTTGTATGGCTCTGACTTTTGAAACATATTTAAGCAATTCACAGGAGTCATATTTTAGATGACTGAATTGAAATAAAGTTAATGGTAAAGATCAGGATGATGCTAAATTTGGAATAAATAGCATCTCTGAAGTACAAAATGATATTTTTATACATAAAATTCAAACATACTTCAATTAAATTAGGTAAAATTCCTTTGCTAATTTTCATTAGGTTTCATTATAAAAAATTATGGTTGAAATTCTCAAAGTAAAGTTTGAACTCATTGGACATAGTAGTAATTAGTGATCTACTGGAAATTTTCCAAGGAAGTTCTATCCTTTTGAGAAAAATGGAAATTCAAGTTTTTACAATGAAATAGACATAGTTATTTTGAGTCATATGCATGTAAGGATCAGATAAAAACTATATCCAAGACCTCTTTTACTTGAATTTTTTGTTTAGCAGTGTTTACTTTATTAATTATTTTTTGAACTCCATATCTTACTTTCTTTTTAATAATTTCAATTTTTTATTAAATCTTTTTATTTGCAAAACATATGTATGGGTAATTTTTCAACATTGACCCTTACAAAGCTTTCCATTACAAAATTTCCCCCCCCATCCCTATCCCTCCCTAGATGGCAGGAAGTCTACTATATGTTAATTATGTTAAAATACTTGACAAATCGAATATGTGTATACATATTTTTACAGTTATCTTGCTGTTCAAGAAAAGTCAGATTTACAAGAAAAAAAAATCTGAGAAGGGATACAATGCAAGCAAGAACATTAATCGAAAGCATGAAAATGTTACTTTGTGGTCCACATTTCATATCCCTCTCTCTGGGTGGCTTTTTTCACTGAACAATTGGAACTGGTTTGAAACATTTCATTGTTGAAGAGAGCCATGTCCATCAGAATTGATCACCATATAGTCTTCTTGTTGCCATGTATAATGATCTCCTGGTTCTGCTAATTTCACTCAGCATCAGTTCATGCAAGTCTCTCCAGGTCTCTCTGAAATCATCCTGCTGGTCGTTTCTCATAGAACAATAATATTCCATAACATTCATATACCATAATTTATTCAGGCATTCTCCAGTTGATGAGCATCCATTCGTTTCCAGTTTCTAGCCACTACAAAAAGGGCAGCCACAAATGTTCTTGCACATGTGGGTCCCTTGCCTTCCTTTAAGATTTCTTTGGGATATAAGCGCAATAGAAACAGTGCTGGGTCAAAGGGTATGCAAAGGGTATGCACAGTTTGATAACTTTTTGAGCATAGTTCCAAATTGCTCTTCAGAATGGTTGGATCCATTCACAGTTCCACCAACAATGTATCCGTGTCTCAGTTTTCCCACATTCCCTCCAACATTCACCATTATCTTTTCCTGTCATTTTAGCCAATCTGACAGGTGTATAGTGGTACCTCAGAGTTGTCTTAATTTGCATTTCTCTGATCGATAATTATTTGGAACACCTTTTCATATGACTACAAATGGTTTCAATTTCATCATGTGAAAATTGTCTATTCATATCCTTTGACCATTTATCAATTGGAGATTGGCTTAAATTCTTATATGAGACAATTCTCTATATATTTTAGAAATGAAGCCTTTATCAGAACCCTTAAATGTAAAGATGATTTCCCAATTTATTGCTTCCCTCCTAATCTTCTCTGTATTAGTTTTGTTTGTAGAAAAACTTTTTAACTTAATATAGTCAAAATTACCTCTCTGGTGTTCAATTAAGAGTTCTAGTTTTTATTTGAACACAAATTCCTTCCTTCTCCACAGGTCTGAGAGGTAAACTATCCTATGTTCCTCTAATATGCTTATAATATCACTCTTTATGTCTAAATCATGAGCCCATTTAGATATTATCTTGGTATGTGGTGTTAGGTGTGGGTCAAGCCCTAATTTCTTCCATACTACTTTCCAAATTTCCCAGCAGTTTTTGTCAAATAAGTGAGTATTTATCCTAAAATCTGGGGTCTTTGGGTTTATCAAACACTAAATTGTTATAGTTATTTCCTAGTTTGTCCTGTGATCCTATTTTATTACACTGATTGACTATATTTCTTAGCCAGTACCAAATGGTTTTGATGACTGCTGCTTTAGAATATAGTTTTAGATCTGGTATAGCAAGGCCATCTTCATCAGCCTTTTTTTTTCCCATTAATTCCCTTGAGATTCTTGACCTTTTGTTCTTCCAAATGAACTTTGCTACTATTTTTTCTAGATCTGTAAAATAATTTCTTGTGAGTTTGATTGGTATGGCTCTAAATAAGTAAATTAGTTTGGGTAGTATTGTCATTTTTATTATATTCACTAGGCCTACCCATGAGCACTTGATGTTTTCCAATTGATTAGATTTGACTTTATTTGTGTGAAAATTGTTTTGTAGTTTAGTTCCTATAGTTCCTGACTATTTCTTGGCAGATAGATTCCCAAATATTTTATATTATCAACAGTTATTTTGAATGGAATTTCTTTTTTTTCTTTTGCTGCTGAACTTTGTTAGTAATATATAAAAATGCTGCTGATTTATATAGATTTATTTTGTATCCTGAAACTTTGCTAAAGTTGTGGATTGTTTCTAGTAGTTTTTTAGTTGAGTCTCTGGGGTTCTCTAAGTATACCATCATATCATCTGCAAAGAGTGATAATTTGGTTTCCTCATTACCTACTCTGATTCCTTTAATCTCTTTTTTTTCTCTTACTGCCAAAGCTAACACTTCTAATACAATATTAAAGAGTAATGGTGACAGTGGACAGCCTTGTTTCACTCCTGATCTTATTGGGAATGGTTTTAGTTTGTCTCCATTACATATGATGCTTGCTGATGGTTTTACATAGATGCTGCTGATCATTTTAAGGAAAAGCCCATTTATTCCTATACACTCTAGTGTTTTTAATAGGAATGGGTGTTGGATTTTATCAAATGCTTTTTCTGCATCTATTGAGATAATCACATGATTTTTGTTAGTTTGGTTATTAATATAATTAATTATGCTGATAGTTTTCCTAATTTTGAACCAGCCTTTCATTCCTGGTATAAATCTTTCTCGGTCATAGTGTGTTATCCTAGGGATGACTTTTTGGAATCTCATTGCTAATATATTATTTAAAATTTTTTCATCAATATTCATTAGGTAAATTGGTCTATAGTTTTCTTTCTCTGTTTTCACCCTACCTGGTTAGCTATCAGCATCATATCTGTATCATAAAAGGAATTTGATAGTACACCTTCTTTCCCTATTTTTTTCAAATAGTTTATATAGTATTGGAATAAATTGTTCTTTGAATTTGGTAGAATTTACATATCAATCCATCTGGCCCTGGAGATTTTTTTCTTAGTAAGTTGATTAATAGCTTGTTCTATTTCTTTTTCTAAAATGGGGCTATTTAAATAAAATCTTTTCTGTTAACCTTGGCAATCTATATTTTTGTAGATATTCCTCCATTTCAATTAGATTATCAAATTTATTGGCATAAAGTTGGGCAAAGTAACTCCTAATTATTGCTTTAATTTCTTCTTCATTGGAGGAAAGTTCTCCCTTATCATTTTTGAGACTAACAATTTGATTTTCCTCTTTCCTTTTTCTATTCAAATTAACTAAAGTCTCATCTATTTTGTTGTTTTTTTCATAAAACCAATTCTTAGTTTTATTTATTAATTCAATAGTTTTCTTATTTTCAATTTTATTAACCTCCCCTTTTATTTTCAGAATTTTCAATTTGGTATTTAATTGTGAGTTTTTAATTTGCTCTTTTTCTAGCTTTTTTAATAGTAAGCCTAATTCATTGATCTTCTCTTTCTCTGTTTTATGCAAGTAAGCATCTAGAGATATAAAATTACCCCTTATAACTGCTTTGGCCATATCCCACAAATTTTGGTATGTTGTCTCATTATTGTCATTCTCCTGGATGGAATTATTGATTGTGTCTATGATTTGCTCTTTTACCCATTCATTCTTTAAAATTAGATTATTTAATTTCCAATTAGCTTTTGGTCTATTTTCTCCTGGCCTTATATTACATTTCATTTTTATTGCATCATGATCTGAGAAGGCTGCATTTACTATTTCTGCTTTTCTGCATTTGATTTTGAGGTTTTTATACTCTAACACATGATCAATTTTGTATAAGTTCCATGAACCATGGAGAAATAAATAAACTCCCTTCTGTCTCCATTAAATTTTCTCCAAAGATCTATCATACCTAACTTTTTTTAACATTTTGTTTACCTCCCTAACTTCTTTCTTATTTATTTTGTGGTTTGATTTATCTAATTCTGAGAGAGCAAGGTTGAGATCTCCCACTAGTATAGTATTACTGTCTATTTCTCCTTGCATCTCTCTTAACTTCTCCTCTAGGAATTTGGATGCTATACCACTTGGTGCATATATATTTAGTATAGATACCACTTCATTATCTATCGTACCCTTTAGCAAAATATAGTTTCTTTCCTTATCTCTATTAATTAGATCTATCTTTGCTTTTACTTGATCTGGGATAAGGATTGCTACCCTTGCTTTTTTTTTTTTTGTTCACCTGAAGCATAATAGATTCTGCTCCAGCCCTTTACCTTCACTCTGTATGTATCTCTAAGTTTTAGATGTGTTTCTTGTAAACAATATATTGTAGGATTCTGGCTTTTAATCCAGTCTGCTATCTGCTTCCCATTTGATGGGAGAGTTCATCCCATTCACATTCACAGTTAAAATATAACTAAACCTGTATTTTCTGCCATCTTATTTACCCAAAGTTATGTTTTTCTCTTTCCTTTCTCCTTTCTCCTTTCCCCCCTTCCCAGTATTTTGTTTTTGATCACCACCTTCCACTAACAATCTCCCCTTTTAGAGCCCCTCCCTCTTTTTTACACCTTTCCCCTAATTCTTCTATTTTTCCCTTCTATTAGTCTATCCTTTTCTTTTACTCCTTTCCCTCCCACTTCCCTTTAAGGAAGGACAAGTTTCTCTGTGAAACCAAATGTCTCTGATATATTCTTTTAGAGCCCAATATGATGAGAGTAAGATTTACACAATGCTCATCTTCCTCCCTTCTGTCCTTCAATTACATCAGATTTTCTTTGCCTCTTCTTCATGAGATTTTACCTTATTTTACCCCTTTTTTAAACTTTATTTTACCTCATTTGCCCTCTTTTTCCATGATGATATCGCTTCCACCTCTTGTTTCTTTTTCATTTTATCAAAGTAATATCAAATTATATCCCCATTATTTAAGAATACCCATAGTAGATATATAGTTCTCAAGAGTTCTTTCCTTTTTACCTTTTTATGCTTCTCTTGTGTTCTGTGTTTGGAGGTCAAATTTTTTGTTCAGATCTGGTCTTTTCATTAGAAATAGGTGAAATTCACCTATATCATTGAATGACCATCTTCTTCTCCGGAAGATAATGCTCATTCTAGCAGGATAACTTACTCCCAGCTGTAATCCAAGTTCCTTTGCCTTTTGGAATATCTGATTCCAGGCCTTTTGATCCTTTAATGTGGAAGATGACAGATCTTGTGTGATTCTAATTACAGTTCTTCAGTATTTAAATTGTTTCTTTCTAGCTGCTTGCAATCTCTTTTCCTTGGTGTGATCGTCTTGAAATTTAGCTACGATATTCTTTGGGTTTTTAATTTTGGCGTCTCTTTTAGGAGGCAATCAGTGAATTCTTTCAATGGCAATTTTGCCTTCTGATTCTAAAACATCAAGACAGTTTTCTTTAATGATTTCCTGGAAGATAGCATCTAGGTTCTTTTTTTCATCATGGCATTCAGGGAGTCTAATAATCCTTATATTGTCTCTCCCAGATATGTTTTCCAAGTCATTTTTCCTAGGAGATATTCCATATTTTCTTCTATTTTTCATTTTTTGGTTTTTGTTTGACTGATTCTTAAAGTCTTATTGAGTCATTCAGTTCCATTTGTTCAATTCTAATTTTTAAAGTATTTTTTCTTCAGTTCCTTTTTTTAATTCCTTTTGTAACTGGACAATTGAATTTTTTTTGTTCATTGCATTCTTTTCCCATTTTACCAATTTTGTTTTTCAGTGAATTGGTTTTTTTTTTCCATTTCACCAATTTTGTTTTTCAGTTAATTGTTGTCTTTTTCATATCTCTTCTGTAGGGCATTATATCCTTCTTGCACTAATCTCAATTCATTTCCCCATTTTTCATTTAACACTCTTTTGATATTCTTTATGCAATCTTACAGGAAAGCCTTGTGAAATGGGGACCAGCTCATGTTTCGCTTTGTGGCTTCCTCTGGAATTGCTTTAGGAACCTCAGGATCTGAGGGCTGCCCTTCTTTCTCTCCATAAAAGCTGTCTATGGTGAGAATTCTTTTCTGTTTCTTACTCATTTTTTAGAGCTTGAGGTCTGTTTAAAGCAGAGGAGCAGCAAATGCTTCAATTGGTCCTGGGGCAGTTCAGCTGGTTGACTTTTGGTGCTGGGCTGGTCGGGATAGATCCTGCATTCTTTTGTTTTCAATCTACCTTTTACTAAAGGCAGATCTGCCAAAGCACCAGCCCGCAACTAGAGCAAAGTGGCCCAAGCATCTCCAAGGGATTCCCAGGTGCTTAGAATCTGCCACGCTCTGTACCAGCCCTGGTTTCCTGCCCTGGCTATGTGCTGCCACCTGAGCTTGGCAAACCACCCGACCCCCTGCCCATCTGAAACAGACCTGCTCTGGAGCTCTACCAAGGTAAGTTTTGCTGGAAATGTGTTGTACTCCAAAAATTGGGTGAAGCTTTCACTCCAGAACCAGTTCAGAGGCTTAATCTGCTGTTGGTTTGAGAGAAGATCAGAGGAGGTCACAGAGAGTCGTGTGTGCATTCCGCCATCTTGGCTCCACCCCCTGTCTGCCCCATATCTTACTTTCTTATGAAAACTTGACTGAAGAATATCTTAGGCCAAACTTAATTAGAAAAATTTCAAATGAAAGTTTAACAAATACACTGTGAATCCTGACCTTAGATAATCAAAATCAATAAATTTATATATATATATATATATATATATAATACACACATACACACACACACACACACACACACACACACACATATATATATATATATATACCATAATCCATAGGCAGTTTATTTTTCCAAATGAGATATTTTAAGCAACTTGGTAACATGCTTTCCAATTTTTCTTTCTTCCACTTGGTGACTTCCTCTGGGGACCTCCATAAAGTACCCAGACCAAGAATGTTCACTCCTTCATTCCTCTTCAAATTTTTCCATTATACTCTCAAACTCCATCTGCTTTTTTATAAACAATTTTTTATATCTTTATTATAATGTAGGCAAATAAGTATTTGTGGATTCCACTTGTAATTCCATTTGTTAACACAATATCTGCCACAAAATAAGCACTGAATAAATACTTGGGTAGTACAGACTGTGTAGAATTGTGTAGAGCAGAAGAGTAAGACTGTGAGTTTTTGTGAATCATCTCCCCAGAAATGGTAAATTTAGAAATCAAATATATGGAGCTCCAGAGCTGTGTAAAAAAGGTCCTAAGGAATTATCAAAGACAGGATGAACCTTACTTGTTTCTGTCTTGAAGGAGACTTCCACTCTCTTAGAGATTCCATGCTCTTCTAAGATATTCTGATAAAACTAACCTCGGAAAATTGTATTGTCCTACTGGAACAAATGTAATATTTACAATTCCCTTAAGATTAATGCATTTCAACCCCAAGGTTAACATATTCACTCCAAATCACTTAATATCATGCCCTTATTTTTCAGTCTCACTAACAGGAAAGTGACTACTATATTGAAATATCTATGCTAATGCTGTGTAAAACCCTTTATGTTTATATATATATACATATATACATATGTATATATATATAATGTTTATATATTCCTTTGTTCAATTTGCTGCTATCACATGACACATGCTCATCAGTTGATGTTAATTCACTTAATAAAATGTTTTGTCTTCTTTTCTTGTTTTTTGATTATTGATCTCTAGTCCAATATACTAACATGGGAAGAATTACTCAGCAGAAGAATCTTAGGATTACTAAACTGAAGAATTCCTCAACATTAGTTATAATTTAATATTTAGCAAAGTTTCTCATAATATTCTTGTGGATCCTCTGGAAGGAGGTGAAGTACATAATAAGAAAATTGAGGGGATTTTGAATTAGTTGAATAATCACTTCCAAAGAGTAAGAGTGTATGGATTGTTATTTATCTGATGGTGGCATCAATCAGAATACTACAGGAATATGTATTTGGCCCTGTTTTAATCAACATTTTTGTCCACACTTTGACTGAAGGCATATGTGTTATTTATCTAATTTGTAGATGATAGAAAAGTAAGAAGGAAAACTAACAAACTGGATTATAGAATTGGGATCCCAAAAGTTGTCAGCTGACTAGAAGAATGGGTGAATTGAATAAGAGAGGATCATGCCATTTTAGATAACTGAGGCTAGAGACTTTAAGTGACAAATGTAGGCCCAGGCCTATGATTTTGTTGGTATTGGAAACTCTTGGTGAATAAACTCACACAATCAGTACAGTTCCACACAACTCTTTTCTAAAGAGATGTTTGGAACAATTTAAGTGACTTGCCCACACATAATCAATATGTTTTAGAAGCAAGATTTAAATAAAGTTCCAATTTCTGAGGTCTATATCTAACATCTTAAGCTTGCTCTCAGGGAAAAATATAATACAGGTGAACTTTAAATCATATACATCATTTCAAAGAATTAACTACTCAGTACAAATGGGGAAGACATGACAAGAAAATATAGTTCAGATAAAAAAAAAAGCCTTAATAAATGTGAACGAACAATGTGAAGTAACAGCCAAAAGGATTAATGTGATCTTAGACTATGTTAATAAAGAATATTTTGTTGGTAGCAATTGGGGTGATAGATTAACTACAGTTATCTGTCTTGGTAACTTTAATTCTTAATATTTTGTTATTTCTGGGCACCACATTCTAGGAAGGAGAGTAGGAAGCATGCAGAGATGGTTTAATGTTTGATATAAGGGGGAAAAAGCAACTCTTAACTATTAGAGCTGAATAAAAATAGAATGGGCTGCTTTATTAGGTAGTTAGTTCTCCAGAAATGATAGTCTTTAAAAAAAGAAGTTATATGACTATTTATTAGAGATTTTATAGTAGTATGTAATGGACTAAACCTGTGTGATAATTTCCAAGTGGAACTATGGTACTACCCTTCACATACTTTATAAATCACCAGTCAATTAGATAACTTGTATTTTCTGTACATATTAAGTGCTTTTCCTTTTGTGACTTTGATTTCATATCATTAACTCTTCATGAACAACTATTTTCTATCTCTATTAGACTCAATTGAAATCCTACCAATTTGTTAACATCCAGCTCCAATACAGCTTCTTCAGTGAATCTATTACATTTAGCATGCTTATAGGGCAGAATCAGAAAGCAGAAGAGACATGAATGATGCCATAGGAGTTAGGAATGGAACTATAAAGAGAATGTATTTTTTCCCCACTCCTTTCTCCTCCTCACAAAAAAAGGAAATTTCATGTGGTAGACAGAACAATGGGATATATATTCTGAAGGCTGAGTGTTTCTTTACTAATAGCTCCTCATCATTTTTTTTGCCTATTTTCTCTAGTGATTAGACAGGCCTCTCCCATGAGTTTACCAGGAAACTTACTTTCCAGATTGACACATAGGTGCTTAGAAGGTTGAAAAATCAATAATTCCAAAATCACAATGGAAGGTAGTCTAAACTCTATCCTAGCTTGAGCCAAGACAATTTGATTTTCAAAGTGTGGTGGGGACCTAGTCTATCAAAACTATTTTCATAATAACACTGATGTTTTAATTTTCAATTTAATAAATATAAGCAGATATAATCCATATAGTCAAGCTTTCCATTCTGAGACTAAACAGTCCCAGAATTGCTTGGATATAGAATATATCTCAAAAAGTATAACATGGGAATCCTCTGGAAAGGTTATATGGTTCTAGGTGGTGAATGTCATATCGCATGTCAGATAAAGAAGTTAGAACTTTTATGGGCTAGGTCAAAGAAGCCGATGTTTTTTATTTGTTTATTTGTTTTTCTCTTTTAAAGCAGAAGTGAAATTACCAGGTCCCATGCCTAAGAAAAAATTTTTTTAGTAAGTTAGAATGATATGAAGGAGGCAATGTAGTAATGTTCTTGTTGTTCAGTCATTGTCAGTTATGTCCAACTTTTCACAATCCCATTTGGGGTATTCGCAGCAAAGATACTGAAATGGTTTGTCTTTTTATTTTTCCAGTTCATTTTAAGATGAAGAAGCTGAGGCAAACAAGGTTAAATAACTTGCCCAGAGTCACACGGCTACTAAGTATCTGAGACCAGATTTGAACTCAATAAGATGAATCTTACCTACTCTAGGCTTGATACTTTATCCACTTTATCCTCTAGCTGCTGATCTAAGACCTGATCTCAGGGAATTGTGAAATTCAACGGACATGGAAACTAAATGGAAGTGAGAGATGAAAGCTAGCCCCCAAATTATCAATCTATGTGACATGATCAAAACTTTTAAAATTGTGATTTATGACCTCATATGGGGGTCACATAACTGGATGTGGGAATCATACAATTATGACATATTATCAGCAAATGTTTGACTTATATACCTATTTTATAGAATTCTATACACAGAGTCTTGTAAAATTTTCTCAGGAGAAAAGGGGTTGTGATAGAAAAAGTTAAAGAAGCCCTGAGATGAATGAATGGTGTCACTATGGATATAAGTAGTCACATGAAAAGCAGATCTGAGTTTAGGGGGCTAAAGTTAACATGTATGCAAAGCTCTTATGGAACATTCAAATGGAGACCCCCTGTAGGTAACTGAAGATGACATTCTAGACTAGGGAGATAGCTAGACTAGATATAGATTAAGAAATCATCTAGAAAAAAGGTGTCAAATATAGCTTGAAGGCAACTACACTCTAGAGTGCCAGGGAATCAGATTAAAATGTAGTTTGAAAATACTTAATAAAGCAAAAATTCAACTGAACATAATGTTTTTTAAATCGATATGCCTGGTCAGGGAACCTTATGTATGATCTAGTGGTACCATTTCTATTTAAATTTGATATTAGTGGTCTCAAGGAATACTATCAGAAAGGTTTATGGATTTTCTCTAGAAGTTTCACATTAGTTAAATTTAATAACTATTGATTTCCTACTATATGTGAGGCATATTATATGTTTATGACATAAACAAAAACCAAAATGATAACTACTTCCTAAGAGATTAACATTCATTATGGAAAAACACAAATAACTGTTTCACTCTGGATGAGAAATTATAGATAAGTAATGATCTCTCTGCTACCTAGGAAATATCCACATTGATGAAATAAGGAAGCCAATAAAGTATGGAAATATTTATGGTGATGACATCTCCTTATTACACTGTAAACTCCCAGTGGTCATAGATTTTGCCTTACTCATCAATCAATTAATTAACAAGCAATTAAATGATTACTGCATACCAATTAGTTTCCTCATCCAAGTTGGATTAGATCAACTTTAAGGTCTCCATGAAATCTGAAACTCCAAGATTGTATCATTTTAATGTCAAGAACAGGATCCTGTTAAAGCTATATAAATAAAAGCTGTGTACATCCAAAACTACCAGTAAGAGAATAGGAATAGTTTTTATCCTATTAGTAACTTTCATGTGCTTTTAATAAATAATCATTTCAAATCCATTAATTCCTAAGATTACCCAAGTATACACTGAATGTTCTGTTTCTAGCTTCAAGGGATGGCAAATACAAGGGTCATCTTAAGAGAATAAGCTTTTCAGAATTGTCAAAACAATTCACATTACCTGATATAGGCAGTCTTATTTATTCACTTGCCAGAAAAGACAAAGTTAAATTTGTAGCACATTCAGAGAGTCTATTTACTAGTAGATGCATCCGAATAATGCAGTATGTGTAGAAGAACTCATAAATAAACATGAGTAAAAGATGGAAGTTGACAGAAATTTTATCCAAGGTATCACCAGCTCATCACCTTCAAATAAATGGTCAGGCTAAAAAGATGGTATAGGTGACTAAAAATTCCCTGAAGCAGATTATTGAAGGAAGTTAGCTAATTAGACTTAGCAAGATTCTCTCCATTCAACATTTCATGAAAAGGTTGGAATTCTTCTAATAGGGTGACACTTCAACACTTTGATTACTGTTATTATTTTTTCATTAATATAAGATATTAATAACAGCAATGATAAATTAAATGGGAAGAGAACAGGTTAAAATACATTTGAAAAGTACTAATAGCTCACATTTACATAGCCCTTTAAGGTTTATAAAATTCTTTACTTTTGTTTTCTCATTCAATTCTTACAAAAGTCCTACAAGGCATCCCCCATTACAGTCAATCAATAAACATGTTCTACATGCCAAGCACTGCACTAAGCACTAGGGATTAATTTAAAAAAAAAAGGGGGGAGGGGAATAATCCCTGTCATCATAGAATTTACAATCTAAAGGAGGAGACAAGGTGCACACATACACAAAGCAATGCGCATATAAGACACACAAAAAATAATTAACAAGATCGGTAGGGGGCGGAGCCAAGATGGCAGAGTGAAAAGGTAACTTTCTGCCTCTCCTCCGATCTTCTCTCAAATCAACAATAAAATAAGCCTCTGAACTGATCTTCAAGTCAACGAACTCAGAAATATTTGGACACTGCTCTCTGGATAACTTCATATCAGGTTAGTCGGACTCAGACAGAGAGATAAATAGACGACTTCTGTGTAGGCCGGAAGTGAGGGTGGGACTCAGCTCAGCTCATCCTGGCAGAAATTCCAAACTCCAAACTCCAAATTCCAAACACCTGGAGTTTATCTGAGGCACTCGGGACACTCTGCCCTGATTGGGGGCAGGTGTTCTGGCAGACTTGCCTTGTTTAAGAAGTAATTTGGACTTAGTCCTAGCCCCCACCGGCCCAGCACCTTAAGTCAACTCGCCAAAGTGCCGCAGGGCAAAGCTTTTCAGCCGCCATTTTTTCCCTACCTTAAAGAGATATCCATGCTGTCTAAAAAAAAAAAAAAAATGAAGAAGCAAAAGAGAGCTCTCACCATAGACAGCTTTTATAAAGAGAAAGAAGTGATGATCACCCCAGATCCAGAGGTTCCTTTAGACAAAACTCCAGAGAAAATCAGCAAGGACCATAACTGGTCCCCTTTTCAAAAGGCCGTTCTGGAAGATTGCATAAAGAACCTCAAAAGAGAGCTGGAGGATAAATGGGAAAATAAACTGAAATCAGTGCAAGAATGATACAATATCTTGCAAGAAGGATATGATGCCCTGCAAAAGAGATATGAAAAAGACACCAATTTATTGAAAAATAAAATTAGTGATGTGGAAAAAGAGTGCAATGAACAAATTGGCCAGTTACAAAAGGAGCTTAAAAAGGTAACTGAAGAAAATAACACTTTAAAAATAAGAATTGAACAAATGCAAGTGGATGACTCAATAAGACTTCAAGAATCAGTCAAACAAAAACAAAAAAAAATGAAAAATTAGAAGAAAATATGAAATATCTCCTAGGAAAAAGAACTGACTTGGAAATACATCTAGGAGAGACAATCTAAGGATTATTGGACTTCCTGAAAGCCATGATGAAAAAAAGAATCTAAACACTATCTTCCAGGAAATCCTAAAAGAAAACTGCCCTGAGATTGTAGAATCAAAGGGCAAAATCACCATTGAAAGAATTCACCAATCACCTCCTGAAAGAGACCCCAAAATTAAGACCCCAAGGAATATCGTGGCTAAATTTCAGGACGATAGCACCAAGGAACAGATTCTGCTAGCAGCTAGAAAGAAACAATTCAAATACCGAGGTTCAATAATTAGAATCACACAGGATTTGTCAGCTTCCACACTGAAGGATGGAAGGGCATGGAACCAGATATTCCGAAGGGCAAAGGAACTTGG
>JAJPUD010004817.1:20994-39794 GCA_023553655.1 Myrmecobius fasciatus | reverse complement strand
TGGAGTATTGTTTGGGGGAGGGGGTCATCAAAAGCAAAGTACTGAGGAGGGGGGAAGGGAGAAAGGGGAAAGGAAAGGGAAAAACATAACTTGGGTAAATAAGATGGCAGGAAATAAAGAATTAGTTATCCTAACTGTGAATGTGAATGGGATGAACTCTCCCATAAAGTGGAAGCAGATATCAGACTGGATTAAAAACCAGAATCCCACACTATGTTGTCTACAAGAAACAAATCTAAAACATAGTGACACATATAGGATGAAGGTAAACGGCTGGAGCAAAAAATATTATGCTTCAGGTGAACAAAAAAAAGCAGGGGTAGCAATCCTTATCTCAGATGAAGTAAAAGCCAAGATAGATCTAATCAAAAGATATAAGGAAGGAAACTATATTTTATTAAAGGGTACCATAGATAATGTAGCAATATCTATACTAAATATATATGCACCAAGTGCAATAGCACACAAATTCCTAGGGGAGAAATTAAGAGAGATGCAAGAAGAAATAGACAGCCAAACGATACTAGTGGGGGATCTCAACCTTGCTCTCTCAGAATTAGATAAATCAAACCACAAAATAAACAAGAAAGAAACTGGGGAGATAAACCAATTGTTAGAAAAGTTAGGTGTGATAGATCTATGGAGAAAGTTGAATGGAGACAGTAGGGAGTTTACTTTTTTCTCAGCAGTCCACGGAACCTATACAAAAATTGACCATGTGTTAGGGCATAAAAACCTCAAAATCAAATGCAGAAAGGCAGAAATAGTAAATGCATCCTTTTCAGATCATGATGCAATAAAAATCACAGGCAATATAAGATCAGGAGAAAATAAACCAAAAGTTAATTGGAAATTAAATAATCTAATCCTGAAGAATGAATGGGTGAAAGAGCAAATCATAGACACAATCAATGATTTCATCCAGGAGAATGACAATAAGGAGACAACATACCAAAATTTGTGGTATACGGCCAAAGAGGTTCTAAGGGGCAATTTTATGTCTCTAGATGCTTACTTGCATAAAATAGAGAAAGAATAGATCAACAAATTGGGCTTATTATTAAAAAAAACTAGAAAAAGAACAAATTAAAAACCCTCAATTAAATACCAAATTGGAAATTCTAAAAGTAAAAGGAGAAATTAATAAAATTGAAAATAAGAAAACTATTGAGTTAATAAATAAAACTGAGTTGGTTCTATGAAAAAACTAACAAAATAGATAACCCTTTAGTTAATTTGATAAGAAAAAGGAAAGAGGAAAATCAAATTGTTACTCTCAAGAATGATAAGGGAGAACTTTCCTCTAATGAAGAGGAAATTAGAGCAATAATTGGGAGTTACTTTACCCAACTTTATGCCAGTAAGTTTGATAATCTAAATGAAATGGAGTAATATCTACAAAAATATAGATTGCCCAGGTTAACAGAAGAGGAAATAAATTATTTAAATAGCCCCATATCAGAAAAAGAAATAGAACAAGCTATTAACCAACTCCCTGGGAGAAAATCTCCAGGGCCAGATGGATTTACATGTGAATTCTACCAAACATTCAAAGAACAATTAATTCCAATACTACACAAACTATTTGAGAAAATAGGGACAGAAGGTATACTGCCAGAATCCTTCTATGAGACCGATATGGTGCTGATAGCTAAACCAGGTAGGGTGAAAACAGAGAAAGAAAACTATAGACCAATTTCCCTAATGAATATTGATGCAAAAATTTTAAATAAGATATTAGCAATGAGATTACAGGAAGTCATCCCCAGGATAGTACACTATGACCAAGTAGGATTTATACCAGGGATGCAGGGCTGGTTTAATATTAGGAAAACTATCAGCATAATTAATTATATTAATAACCAAACTAACAAAAACCATATGATTATCTCCATAGATGCAGAAAAAGCTTTTGATAAAATCCAACACCCTTTCCTATTAAAAACACTAGAGAGTATAGGAATAAATGGGCTTTTCCTTAAAATGATCAGTAGCATCTATTTAAAACCATCAGCAAACATCATATGTAATGGAGACAAACTAAAACCATTCCCAATAAGATCAGGAGTGAAACAAGGCTGCCCACTGTCACCATTACTATTTAATATTGAATTAGAAATGTTAGCTTTAGCAATAAGAGAAGAAAAAGAGATAAAAGGAATCAGAGTAGGTAATGAAGAAACCAAATTATCACTCTTTGCAGATGACATGATGGCATACTTAGAGAACCCTAGAGACTCAACTAAAAAACTACTAGAAACAATTCACAACTTCAGCAAAGTGGCAGGATTCAAAATTAATCCACATAAATCATCAGCATTTTTATATATTACCAACAAAGTTCAGCCGCAAGAGATACAAAAAGAAATTCCATTCGAAATAGCAGATGATAGGGTAAAATATTTGGGAATCTATCTGCCAAGGAAAAGTCAGAAATTATACGAACTAAATTACAAAACACTTTCCGCACAAATAAAATTAGACCTAATCAATTGGAAAAATATTAAGTGCTCATGGGTAGGCAGAGCGAACATAATAAAAATGACAATACTACCCAAACTAATCTACTTATTTAGTGCCATAGCAATCAAACTCCCAAGAAATTATTTTACAGATCTAGAAAAAATAGTAGCAAAGTTCATTTGGAAAAACAAAAGGTCAAGGATTTCAAGGGGATTAATGAAAAAAAAAAAGGCAGATGAAGGTGGCCTTGCTGTACCAGATCTAAAACTATATTATAAAGCAGTGGTCATCAAAACCGTTTGGTACTGGCTAAGAAATAGAGCAGTCAATCAGTGTCACAGGATAGGATATCAGGACAATCTAGGCAATAACCTTAACAATCTAGTATTCAATAAACCCAAAGACCCCAGCTTTTGGGATAAATACTCAGTATTCGGCAAAAACTGCTGGGAAAATTGGAAACTAGTGTGGAAGAAATTAGTGCTTGACCCATACCTAACACCACATACCAAGATAAGATCTAAATGGATTCATGATCTAGATATAGTGACTTTGTGAGCAAGTTAGAGGAAAGTAATATAGTTTACCTCTCAGACCTGTGGAGATGGAATAAATTTATGTCCAAAGAAGACCTGGAACTCCTAATTGAACACCAGATGGATAATTTTGATTATATTAAGTTAAAAAAGTTTCTGTACAAACAAAACAAATGCAGATAATATTAGGAGGGAAGCATCAAATTGTGAAATCATCTTTACATTCAATGGTTCTGATAAAGGCCTCATTTCTAAAATATATAGAGAATTGTCTCATATATATAAGAATTCAAGCCACTCTTCAATAGATAAGTGGTCAAGGTATATGAACAGACAATTTTCAGATGATGAAATTAAAACCATCTCTAGTCATATGAAAAGTTGCTCCAAATCACTATTGATCAGAGAAATGCAAATTAAGACAACTCTGAGGTACCATTACACCCCTGTCAGATTGGCTAAAATGACAGGAAAAGATAACGATGAATGTTGCAGGGGATGTGGGAAAACTGGGACACTAATACATTGTTGGTGGAACAGTGAATGGATCCAACCATTCTGGAGAGGAATTTGGAGCTATGCTCAAAAATTTGTCAAACTGTGCATACCCTTTGACCCAGCAGTGTTTCTACTGGGCCTATATCCCAAAGAGATCTTAGAGAAGGGAAAAGGACCCACTTGTGCAAGAATGTTTGTGGCAGCCCTTTTTGTAGTGGCTAGAAACTGGAAACTGAAGGGATGCCCATGAATTGGAGAGTGGCTGAATAAATTGTGGTATATGAATGTTATGGAATATTATTGCTCTGTAAGAAACGACCAGCAGGACGATTTCAGAGAGGCCTGGAGGGACTGGCATGAACTGATGCTGAGTGAAACGAGCAGAACCAGGAGATCATCATACACAGCAACAACAGTATTACATGATGATCAATTCTGATGGACATGGCTCTCTGCAACAAAGAATTGTCTCAAACCAGTTCCAATTGTTCACTGAAGAAAACCATATACACCCAGAGAGAGGGAAATGAAATATGGACCACAATGTAACATTTTCATGATCTCTATTGACATTTGCTTGCATTGTGTTACCTTTTTCTGATTCCTTTTTTCTTGTATATAGGATTTTTCTTGCATAACTTCTGAAGCATTTCAACATTATTAACATGTAGTGGACTTCCTGCCATCTAGGGGAAGGGAGGGGACTGGGGGTAAAATTTGTAATGGAAAGCTTTGTAAAGATCAATGTTGGGGAACTACCCATACATATGTTCTACAAATAAAAAGCTTTAATAAAAAAAAGAAATAATTAACAAAGGGAAGACAATAGAATACTAAGGTTTGAGAATGGCTTCCTTCAAAAAACAGATGAGATTTTTTTTGACACTTAAAGGAAGCCAGATGAGTGAATGTAGTTGAGGGAGTGAGGAAGAGCATTCCACAGATGTGGGACAAGCAGAAGAAATGCCAGGACCTAAGAGGAGACAATTAATTAATTAATGTTATTGGATCACATAGTACCTGGTGGGAAGGGGAAGAAATAAGAAGACTGGAAAGATAAGTGGGGGCTAGATTCTAAAGGGTTCTAATGCCAAACAGAGCATTATGTATTTGTTCCTGGAAGTGATAGGAAGTCACTGGAATGTATTGAGTAGTTGAGGTGATATGGTCAGACTTTTGGAAAATCCCTTTGATGACTGAATAGATGGGGTAGACAGAGACATGAGGCAGTCATTCAGCAGCAAGTTATTTCAATTGTCTAGGTATGAGATGTTTAGGGCATGTTCTAGAGTGGTGTTACCAAAAAGAAAGGAGAAATTGAGAAGCCTTGGAAACACATTGAATGAGGAATTGAAGATAGCTCCTAGGCTGCAAGTCTTAGAGACTTGGACAATAGTGTTGTCCTCTCTAGTTACAGGGAAGATAGAAATAGAGGAGAGTTTAGGGAAGAAAGATAATGAATGAATTCAGTTTTAAATATGTGATTTTAAGATATCAATGTGCATACCATTCAAAATGTCTAAAACGTAGCTGGAAATATGAGATTGGAAGTTAGCAGAGAGGTTGGGAAAGGATAGGAAGATTTCACAATCATCAGCAAATACATGGTAACTAAATCCATGGAAGCAAAGGACGTCATTAAATGAAGCAGAATAGCTTATGAAAAGAACAGGGTTCAGAACAGAAATCTGAGAACAGAAACCTAATCCTAGATTATCTAATCTAATCTATGATTAGAAAGTGTGATCTGGATAAGGATCCAGCAAAAGACATTGAGAAGGAGTGGTCAATTAAGTAGGGTAAAAGGTAGGAGAAATTGATGTCATGAAGACCTAGAGAAAAGAGAATATCAAAGATATTCTCCTATTGATCACAAGATTAATCAGCAATGTCCAAGGCTGCAGGAAGGTCAAGGAGAATAAGGATTGAGGAAAGATCATTGGAACTGCCAATTAAGAATAATTTTTAAGAGAATTGCGTTGGTGGAATTGGTTGGAATTTGGCTGGAAGCTAGATTGTGAAGGATTAAGGAGAGAGCAAGGGGAAAGAACATGTGGAGGTATCTATTGTAGGTGGATTTAAAAAAAAGAGATTAGCTACAAGAGAAGAAAACATATATGATGATAGATGGAAGGATTAAGTGACATCTTTTTCAGGACTGAGGAGATATGAGCATGGTTGTAGGCATTGTAGAAGGAGAAAATAGACAAGAAAAGATTGAAAATAAGTGATAAGTAGCAGAAGGTATGGTCTATTGGAGGAGATGGGATGGAATGACTACTTGAACAGGTAAGGAACAAGCCTCCTTTATAATGTGAGACAGAGGTAAAGGATGAGATAGTGGGTAGCAAAGGCATCTGAGTGTTGAGATGATTAAGAGAGTTGAAAGGGGAGCTAATAGAAAATGGCCTCATTTTTTGTTCTTATAAAATATGAGGCAAAGGGCAGCTAGGTAAAGCAGTGGGTAGATCACCAGCCCTGAAGTCAGGAGGACCTGAGTTCAAATATGGTCTCAGACGCTTACCACTTCCTAGCTGTGTGAACCTGGACAAATCACTTAAGCCTAATTGTCTCCAAAAAAAAGAGGCAAAAATCAAGGGGGAGCAAGGGGAAGTTTGAGAAAGGATGAAAATGTTTAAAAGAGTCATTATGGAGATCTGGATTAGAGAATTTATAAGAAAAATAAAATGGGTTTGTTTAGCAGGTATGAGGATCCAGTTAAGAACGTAGGATGTACATTTTTAGTGGCCCCAATCAGAATGATTGCATGATTTTTTCTACCTTCATTCAGCAGCACATATGTAAGAATGAAGGCAGTGAGTGATGAGAATGATATAAGGCCAAGACTTGGCAGGGCATGATCAGTCTTATGATAAAGGATGTAGGAAATCAAGAGAGGAGAACAGTATAGAATTGAATAAGTTCACCAAAGGGTCAGCAAGAGCAAGAGATAACTGATATATAGCTTGGGTGTTACCCTGACAGTTATGAAATGTTTCCTCTCTGTGTAACTTTAGACAAGTAAATATGTGGGCTCTGGTTTCCTAATCTGTAAAATGAAAAAGGTGGACCAATAACCTCAGAGATCCCCTAGAATTCTAAATCTAGAGTGTGGAACACACACAGAAAAAAAATAAATAAATAAAAGGAAAGCCCATCAGCAAATTACACTAATTCTTCATGAAAATTCTATGGGATCATGTTAGCTAGAAACACATAAAATGAGGAAGTGTGAATAGGTTGTTATCTGCAGTAGTTTATCTCAGTACTGAGATTTATGTTGACATCAATTGAATGTTTAAATAATCACAATTGTAATTACATATTCCCTTCTCTCTCCATTCATTCTACTTGGTCACTTTCACATGAAACCCATAGTTTTAAGTTCCATCTTTATGCAGAAATAGCTTCACCAAAGAACCCCACCTTCTTCTTCTTCCAATGAGTAAAATACTGAGTCATCTAAATCACAGAATACTGTTTTTCACACTTGGATTTTGTGTTCCTGCAACAGTGATTTAGAGTAGAATCAGTTCCAGACAATTTATAGAAATAGATGACTCTTTTGTAAAAGACCTGCCCTACTCTTGCCCTTTTAAAACCTGTGTATTCTGATTCTGAATTCAAATAAAAATAAAAGTCACTTATTAGCTCAAGGGGAGTTAAGATCTTTAAGAAAAGGGATATTGTCAATGTAACTTTAAGTATGTAGGGTGGAAATCATTGACAGAACTTTCCCTTTCAGTGTTTTGGGTATCCCTACACCACTGCAGATAGTATGTCTCACTTTTTTGTTTTCTGCCCACACCAATCATGAAGTACCACATAATGTGCACATAACTTCTAATTACAGTAGAATTCAGGCTTGTTAAAGAAGGCAAGAAGTATTTTTATTACTGCTTTTGTATCCTCAGAGCATAGCATAGTGATGGGAATGTAATAGATATTTAACAATAATAAATATTTATTGAATAGGATTATTCAATGTAAACAAAAGTTAGCATGGCTGACCATCATGAAGTATACAATATTGGTCTTTAGTGGACATCCTTCCTTTCTGTCTCCTTCATTCACTTTACTACCTCTTCTCACTCTCACATTGAGGAGAAATAATTTAAAAATTGCATTTACAATCAAGATGGGAAATGGAACTAAAATAAGGTAACACATTCAGATATCAGTGAACTATAGATATTACATGAAGTAACAAGATCCCAGAAACTGAGAAGACTGTAATGCTCTTTCCCAGCTGTGTTAAGGACACACCTAAAAGAAAGTGTAGTGACCTTGGAAAGGCGTATCAGGCAGTTGGCTAACAGCTGTGCCTGTACATCAGCCAATTCCCTCTTGGTATTTTGCCATCCTAAACCCTTGTGCCAAACATAAACTTGGACCCTTGAGAACTGACTTGATAGAACACACAGGAGAAAGTCCCCATGGATGTGTTCTGCTGAGGCAAAATGTCACAGAAAAGCATATACAAAGAAAAACACCTGGGAATATTGCTGTGCTGACTTGACAGTTTTGATATTCATCCCAAGTCTTTTCTTACTCCCTTTCTCCTTCAGAATTCTCAGAGCATTTTATCAGAGTACCTATCCTTTGCATTTCACATTATTGACCTCATATCATTGTCTTTTGTGTGGTCTTACCATTCCATCACTCCCTCCCCACATTAAACCATAAGTTCTTTAAAGGCACACCCACACATAAAAAGACAGTTTTGAAGTTTGAAAAGCATTGTTTTCTCTTTTTTTTATCTCACTTTCTCAATACACACACACACACACACACACACACACACACACACACACACTCATTTGGTGCTTAATAACCTCATGATGTACATGCTGTTGTCTCCATTTTACTAAGTCCCCAAATAAAGAAATGAAAGCTGAAAAAAAGGTAGAGATCAAGATTTGAAATCAGGTTTTTCTGACTTCAAGTGCAGTACTCTTTCTACTCTATTACTGATCTGTTTCACATAATAAAAGTTTGTTGAATTATTTATATTTACTCTACATACAAGAAAAATAAGGCTAGTCTACCCTAAACTTTAATTCATTATAACTTCTTCTTACTTTCTGTTCATGGCAAATTATACCCTCTCCATCGCACAGAAGCAAAGGTTTCTCTGTTTTCCCTTCTTCCTGCCATTTCTTTATACTTCATGATGCTGCTGATTCTTTTCTATACTGCTATCAGGTAGGAAGAAATAAGGATCCATAGAAAATGAAAAGAGTTTTTTTCAGAATATATATGAAAAAGCTCATAGCTGAAATGAGGAGACCTCAATTATAGAAATGGGATACAATGTGAAAATAATGGAAAAAATACTAAAGTTAGAGTGGTGAACTTGAAGTCACAGAACCCAAGTTTGAATTTCAGATCTGTTATCTACAAACTGCATGATTTTGGCAAGTATCCTAAATTCTCTGGGCCTCAATTTCCTTATCTGTAAAATTGGTGGGCAGGAGGTTTGACTAGATGGTCACTAATGTCATTTTCATCCTGAGTCACTGTTGGACTTTGTGCAAGTCATCTAATCCTTTAGAAGTCAGTTTTGGTTCCCACATAACTCACGCAGAATACTTTAAAATGAGAGTTAAGACAGATCTTTAACATCTATTTCAGTTTGCAAATTCTGTATTTTGAAGAAGTAAAAGCCTACCCTTATGATTTCAGCAACAAAACATAGAAGGACACATTCCCTAAGTCTTACAATATCTGTCTATATTCATAAAGCAGTATTTGAGAAAATGTTCTGGCAAAGAGATTGCTATTTACTTTTTCCTAACTCAGTTCCTTTCATCTTGTTAACATATGCTTAATGTTAACTGGCCTCTTCATTTTTTTAAGCCATTAATGCTTCAAACATTGTGAGGTCAGTATGCTATCACAGGGGTTGGCCTCACAATTGCTTTATACCTCTAGCTTTCCTAGATGATTTGCATGACCATCTATACACAGGGCTGGGAATTGAAAAGGAAAGAAGGAGAAGAAAAATAATTAGACATTATTTAATACACATGGGAAATATCGCAAAGAAAAAGAAACAAAATCACTGGAACATGCAGAAGGAATGAGAAAAATAGCATAACTAAGATTTTCAATGTGATTCTTACGTTCACTGATTTCAAAATGGGGCTCACTTTCATGACTATCTCACAGGTCTATAAATAGAATTCATATCACATATATACTATCAATAACCATCATAAAATCTAATTTTTTTTCTAAATCATTATGGTTTTATGTCTTACTTGTTGATAAGCACTGCATATACAAATAACATTAGAGTTTCCATAGTAACTAATATACTTCAGGGGGTATAAGTCAAAAGAAAATAGTGTATGAGGGGACTACTCTGATATTTTTTTAAAAGTGGTTTACTAAATATTCCAAGATATCATGATGACTCATTTATTTATGAACTATACTATTCTACAAATTTTAACATTTTCTCTGTAGACATTTAAATGAAGGATTGAGACAATTTTCTGTATAACTCAGGCAAAGGAATTGTTATTGGAAGGAAAAATAGATATCCTCTTGTCTGAATTAATCAATAAAATACCTATTGATCAGAGCCTCTACATTAAAACTCCAAAAAAAAAAAATTAACATTGAGGACCTGGATTCAAATCCCATCTTAATCACTTTTTAGCTGTGTGACCTCAGGCAAGTCAGTTTCCTTGTCATGCTTCAGTTTCCTTGCCAAAATGAAAAATTGGCTTATATGGCTTTTGAGGTTTTTTCCAACTTTAGGTTTCTAGTCTACAATTTATGATTCTATGACATTATGAATAATTAAAACAATTTCAATCTAATTTTCTAAGTATAACTTGTAAATGGAGAGAATATCCATACTGGGTTATCCCTACATGGACAAAACCATAGGTCTGAACTAAGAACAATGCTGATGAAACCAAGTTAGGGAAATGGCAATAGATTTCAATGAAAGTAACTTCACATGGCAGTTTGGTGTAAATCAAATTTGAATAAAGTGAGTAGAAAAGTTAATGATAGCCTCAGCAAGTAAAAACAAGAAAAAAAACAGAAAGCAACTCAATTGGCTTTTTAAATGAAAAGAAATGGAATTAATGGACAATGTCGTTTTAGAAGACAATTTCTTTTTTTCTAAAATCTTACCAGAAGAATAATGAAAAATCATGAAAAGCATTGCTTAAGAGAAAGTGACAGCAACAGATAAGTAACAAATAACCCCCTAAACATTTAAGGATGAAAATCAAAAACAACAATAAGACAAAAAAATGCAAAAGATCTATAAAGATTTTATAATAAACATTTTTGTTTTTATGAAAGACCGTGGAAGCAACTCTTCTAGATTAAAACTTGAATATCATAATATTGGATATGCTTCAAAAGGAAGTGCAAGTGAGACTAAAGAAAAGAAGGATGGAAAAAGTAGCTATTTCAAAGAATATGCACACATCAGAGGGCTGTAGTGGGGGTAATTTATTTTGAAAGGCATCACGGTTTTGGTTTTCAGGATAGATTAAATATGAAAAATATCAAATATGTAGGAAAAATCCTTGGGTTTCTTTCTTTCTCTCTCAATCTCTCTCTCTCTCTCTCTCTCTCTCTCTCTCTCTCACACACACACACACACACACACACACACACACACACACACACACACACACCCCACTGGAGAAAGTGTCTATTCTAAACTATGTCTATATTAACCAATATACCTACTTCCCTATCTTAACAAAATTTTAATGAAAATAGCCAAAAATTGCACCAGGAATCCTTAGTAAAATTATTAGAAGATAATAATCTTCTAATTAATATTGCACCTAGAACTGCAGTAGACAAAGCACCAGCCCTGGAGTTAGGAGGACCTGAGTTCAAATGTGGCCTCAGACACTTATTAGCTGTATGACCCTCCTTATGGCCTCTAAAAACAACCCCCCCTCAAACAACAAAACAAAAAACAAAAGATATACAGTTTATCACAATATTCTATAAGTTTGTAACTGAAAAAAGCTTAGAGAAAGTGAACATCTACTGTGTTTATTTTTTGTTTTCTCTTTAAAAAAACAAAAAAAGCATGTAATTTGATGCAACAAAATGCTTCCTTCAGGTCTCTCCTTCATGTTTCCCAGAAATACATGATTTCTTGAAAAATATACCAACAAATATAACTTTAATATTGTTGTTATTATAAATATCAAGCAAAGAATGAAATATGCAGACATATGCTCACCTGAAGTGCTTGCTACTTCCATAGAGGAGATCCAACATGGAGTCCAAGTCTAAGATGATTTCATTTTAGATAATTTGGTTCTCCAGATGTTCTTTGCAGATAATATTGTCTATTTTGTTCAATACATTTATACATGTGAACAAAAAAAGAAAACTTTTTTGGTCACCTTGAAGTACCTTTCATTTTCTAGGACTTAAAATACAATGATAATTCTTCCCTTTAAAAATAGCACCAAATAATAAGGTCAAAATTTCAAGGAATCTGTGTTTCCATTAAGGTAGCTATTTTCTCCAGGGGTGCAGATTGTGACCCATTCGTGATCTAATGACCTAATCATGCTGTGTGTTTTTCTATAAATGATCCACAGAAGAATTGCCTAATTTTTCTGGTGGCATTCTCCTAATTTTTAATTTTTCAATAGGCAATAGAGTAGCACATGGGCTTTTGCTACATCAGTGACATCTTCTTTTTTTCTCATTGTGCTTTTTTTTCTCTCAATAGTGGCTTTAAAATCACTTATTTAACATATCATCAGTGCTTATATACTGCAATTTCTCAAGAAAATATTCAATTCTCCATTAACTTTTTTGTACACCCACAATTTTAATCCTTAAGAAATTATAGAATTCCTTGATTCAGAGCAATAAAGCATCACCAGTAAAACACTGACATTAAAAAAAAAAGATGAATCTGCATAAGGGAGCCCCACAAGTTTTCCCAAATGCAATCTGGTTCATTCTATTTGTCTGTTCAATTCTAGCTGAATGTCTATCTTCAGTGTCATCTAGGTTGAGCAGTAATACTGAAGTCCATATAAGTATGTTAAGTATTATTCAGGGAATGATATCCAAGATTTCTGAAAGGGAAAAAACACATCAATCTTATATTACTACCCCCAAAAAACAATTTAGAGGATGTCAGATCTCTAAACTTTTATGCTGTCTTTCTTAACCCTATAAAATCTTTTTGTTTGTTTGTTTTGTTTTGTTTTCTTTTTTGGAGGCAATCAGGGCAATCAGTGCTAACTGATATCTGAAGCCAGATTAAACTTAGATCCTCTTTATTCCAGGGCCAGCTTTCTGTATATTAAATCACTTAGCTGTCCTCTTATAAATTTTCATGACAATATTCTACATATATATTACAATACATCCTTGATGATAAGGGCATAGACATGCTTTCACAAGTAATTTTCTATACCAGAAAACTTTCTCAGTAATATAATTCACTAAAATGTGTAAAGAATCCAACATCCCCTGTGTTTATTTATTTTTAGTATGATAAGAAAGCATTTGACAAGGAAGAGCAAAATGAGTCCTCAGAATCATTACCCATGGGGCAGCTAGGTGGCGCAGTGGATAGAGCACCAGCCCTGAAGTCAGGAGGAGTCTCAGACACTTAACATTCCCTAGTTGTGTGACCCTGGTCAAGTCACTTAACCCCAATTGCCTCAGCAAAAAAAAAAAAAAAAAAAAAAAAGAATTATTACCCATGTATTTCTTATTATACAGAATTGCTTGATAAATATTACCATAGAGAAACCTGTTTTTGTTGATACTTTGGTTACCAATGTTAAGAAAAGGTAATTTTAAACTATTTCCCCAAACTTTTATAATTAAAATTTTACTTATGTAAAGAAATCATTAACAAAGTTAAAAGTTTAGTCCAAGTGAAATAAGCTGCAGTAAGATGTTTCAATAAATTTCTTTTTTGATGAACTGTATTAAACCATTATTTAAATCTTGTCCATATAAAACATGATAGCCTAAAGTAAGAGTTTATTAGTTCACAATGGATTTGTTCTGCTCAAAAAACAAAAACAAAAGCAAAAAAAACATAAGAAAACAAAACAGCATGCTATTTTAAAGTCTGTAGGGGGGTAAACATAGTTAAGCATGTTTTATTTAGAAAAATAAATGTCCTGGTAAATTGAACTTTCTACGACATACCTCTGTTATTGCAGCTATGTATCCCACCTCAGGAATGTTAAAATCTCTAAAATGGCAGAGCTTCCACCATGTTCCAAGAAAGACATTTGCTTTGGCAAACATAGGTACCTATTTTATCCTTTGTTATTAATTATTAAAAAATCATAGAGCTAAAGTGTCGAGGAACCTCAGAGGACATCTAGTCCAAACTCTTCATCTACCAGATAAAGAAAATGAGTTTCAGGTACCATAAATGACTTGCCTAGTTCACAACAGGAAGTTGATAGGATAACAGATGGTCTGGTAGAACTCACTGAAACCTCTATAGAAGATGTAAATGCATAAAATCAGATATGTGTATTTCTCTGATCCAAATATCCTCTCAGTGCTTGTATTTATGCCTTAAGAAGTTTGAAAGACTGCCTAAATGATTTTAGTAGTTCTAGATATGTAGAAAAAAAATCTAATAAATGAGAAAAAGATGATATTCAAGTACAAAGAGAAGAAAGCAGAACAGAATGAAATGAACAGGAATTCCAGGCTTTCAAAGTTAAATTTAGGAGAAGACTAAATGCTGATCTTAATCTGGAAGTATACTTTTGGTCAACATCTGTGATTTCATCAGGTAGATAACATTCAGTGAAAATACTCCCCACAAATGAAAATAATTGTAACATATTGTTAGAGAATTGCTTGGATAAAAGGGTGTTTAAGTGACTTGTCTATGGTATAGCAAGTGACCAGCAGAATTTGAATCTAGGTTCTTGATATAAATGTATTACTTCATCTACTATGCCATATTATTTGGAATTTTGGGGTTTTTTTGGGAAGTGGAAGAGAGACTGGACATTTCATTTTATTGTCATAAGAAAGTCCCAGTAAAGAAACTTTTTCTAATACAAGTCAAATTTTTAAAATTTAATCTATAGTCCTATAGAGTAGTCCAAGGGTCCAAAGAAAATGTAACTTACTCAGAGTTACATAGATAGTATGTCAGAGGCTTGTCTTGAATTCAGGTTTAAAATGTGCAAAATATTAGAAAAAAATTCTGATGAGAGATGACTTTTTGAATAAAAATGTGTGTAAAAATTTCTAAATAACAAAAATACATTTGTAAGTACATCTACATTTATTTCCAG
Source organism: Myrmecobius fasciatus (assembly GCA_023553655.1). Classification (NCBI taxonomy): domain Eukaryota; kingdom Metazoa; phylum Chordata; class Mammalia; order Dasyuromorphia; family Myrmecobiidae; genus Myrmecobius; species Myrmecobius fasciatus. Next base: position 24,997 of record JAJPUD010004817.1, on the reverse strand, counting down.
AGAGTGTAGTTAATATAAAACAGTTCCAATTACATGGGGAATGGATATCCCAGGCCTTTCAATATCTATTAAAAATGTGCAAACTACTTCATTAACATTCCTAGGTTGTTTCTTCATTTAAGAAAGGAATCTAGAAGAAGGGGCATTTGGATGTAAGTCTAAATCATAGAGTTCATTTAATGCTATCAACTGGTTCAATAAAAACACATTTACCATGCCAATGTTTTAATAATTTTGTTTCTAAAGTGTTAAAAAATTAATGGAACATACTTGCTTTCAGGTCTCTGTTTTAGACAATTTTCTTTAATAACTGTAATTCATAAGGTTGCAAAGAATGAATAATACATTTCTATGCTAGCAAAAGAATTAATATTTAAGAATTAAATATCTTTGTATGTAGTGTGCTATTACTAACAGCAAATCAGTTTTCATATCTCACCTTAACGTAATAATTGATTTTTGAGAATAGAGCCAATATTGACATGTTTAATAGCAAAGTGTTTATATGCTAGGATAACATATTCATTTTTTATAAACCCAAAAGTAGTTGTGTTTCAAGGATCCATAATTTTATAATTCTGGATACTCATTTCACCACTTCACTGGCAGCTCCTCTTTCCTTAAGTAGATAGATTAATAAATTATTATGGCGGAAGAAATTTATTACCTGGTAGACAACTCTTTTTAAATGAGTCTAAATTTAGCAAGGCTGATGCTCAGAGAAAAGATATAAAGTCTGTTACCAAGACTCTACCCCAAATCTTTTTAGCTTGGTAGGATGTGTCCCAGATTTCACTTGAAAATGTAGTTTTCTAGAAGCCACTATTACATATGATAAAGCTTGGGAGTTGGATTTGTATAGGAATTATTCTCATAAGAATGGAAATGTAAACTGACCAAATATATTCATGAACACTTATGATTAGCATAAGATTTTGAAGAAAAAAAGAATAACTACATTTTGTATCCAAAATTAACCCTTAAATTGATTCTGCAGTAGAAATTTAAGTCTTATTTGTAAAAGATTCTAATTTTGTTGAAGGGCTTTATTGGAAATGCAAACATCTTGAGAAAGTAGATTGATTCATAATGATTTTAGGCATCACAGGATAAACAGAATATAAAAATAGGAAACATTTCCTATGCTGTCTGAACTTCTCTGAAGCTAGTCATAATACATAAACTTGTCACATAATATACACACTTCCCCATATAACCTGCAAGTAGTTGTAAAGATAAATCAATTACCTGAATTGATCTTGTGTCACATATAGTAAAAATCTAGAGGCGTTCTATTTCAATTCACCCTAAAAAATTAATGACATCCAAGAAAAATCACAATTGTAAAGAGTTTAATCCTCTTATGTAATCTCAATACTATCTTTACAAATCATACCTACTATATGTTGTGAGGGCTTTTGGATAGCCTAAGAAAATATCCTAAGGTTCCATGTTCATTATCTTCATAGCTATCATTTGATGTTTTCAGAAAGGTCCATACCAAAAATGGACATAAATTGCTCATATAACAGTTTGATGTTTGGAAAATAGCATTTGTTATAAAAAGTACAAATGGCATATTAAAGGGACAGGTAAATGAAATTTCATTTACCTATTACATTATTGCCCCCATATTGTAGTACATAAATTGTATCCTATTCCTTTCAAGTCACACACACACACACACACACACACACACACACACACACACACCTCCCCCCCCAAAAAAAAACAAAAATAAAATACAATTGCAGAGAAAAAGTAAATTGTAATTTGATATAGTAGAAGCATAACTCAATTAGGTAGCAGAAAACATGGATTTGAATTTTGGTTTTGCCAATGAGTTATACCTAAACAGGTCACTTAACTTCTCTTTCCTTCAGTATTTTCTTCTTTATATGATAATATCTGAGTTCTCTTTCAGCTTGGAAATTTCATTCTAATTCTAAACTCATAATGACTCTTGCCTTTTTCAAATTACCTACTGTACTTAACAGTGAAACGTGCATTTTGATGTATATTAGGAGAGTGTCTCTGAGGATTTTAGATAGCCTTGAAGGGGAAAGAATAAGAAAGTGAAGGAAGTATTAATGGCTGTGTATCTTTAAAATGTTTTTCCATCATCTCATATGGTGACAATTGCAATATACCCAGTGCTTCCCCTTTGTTCTATTCCATCAGTTGGTAGGGAATCAACCAGCTCTTTGTCATGCTGATTAGCAACCAGACTGTTGCAGTGTGTATTCCCTCCCACCCCCCTTTTTTCCCTCTAACAGTTCAAGGAAGGGAAAGTTTGAAGAAGGGGCCACATTCTTAGGTTTGCTGCAAAGGGTGAGGCGGATGTAACTGAAAGGCAGAATTGTGAGAGGAAGAATGAGAACGAGGGGCAGTATTCGAGAAAGTGTGAGAAAAGAAGGAAAGAGAATCAAAGAGAATTAAAAAGAGTATTCTTATAATGAAAGAATGAAATAAAGAAAAGTAAGGAAGGGTGGAGAGAAGCTGTTAAGTGAAAACAGGGGTGGCTTTAAAAGGTTAGGAAGACACATTCGTGACAGAAGGGGAGGAACCTGTGCTCAGTGGCTATTAGAAGAAAACGTGTGTGTGCGTGTGTGTGTGTGTGTGTGTATGTGTAAAAGAAAGAGAAGTAAAGCTTTCAGTGCCCACCCACACCTCCTTGTGGGTGTAAAGTGTCTGTGTTGTCGCTACTGCTGCTTGTCTGAGAAAGGAGAAAGCAGCTGTTAGATTTGACTAAGCAGCTGTAATTAGAGTCTCTCTCTAGAAGCTGTCTCTGCTCTCCTCCCATCCCCCGCGCACTACTTGGCAGAATCCCCGAACCAAGGGGGGATTCAGGGCCGGATCCCTTTGCCTCCAAGTACCGGATCAGCGTGAATTGAGGAATAAACTGATTGGACTGGGAAGACTGCATGCTTCGGGAGGACGCTGGAGCTTCCGAAGATCTCATCTTTACCCAGGTACTGCCTGCTGGCGGCGTCCACACGGGGTTGGGTAGGCTGCTAGTCCTCAGATAGGTCTCAGGGTTGAGGATTAACTTCGCGAAGCTCCTTTGCCTGCTAGGGTCGAGCATTAGAATGGTAAAGGATGCTCCTTTCTATTCCGGACTGGCGGAAAAATGGGTTTAGGAGCTTGACACTAGGAATCCCTATTCCGCTCAGGGCTGAGAGTGGTGGTTTGCGCTGGATTTGCTTCCGTAGGCACCGGGGGTGTGGGGGTGGGGGCAGGTCTGGGCTGGGCTGGGCTTCTTTAAGGGTTCAATTAAGATACCTTTCCCTGAACTTTAGGGACAGAGAGGCATGTTTTTCATTGGAGCTGGAATAGAATAAGAAGGAAGAGGAAGAGAAACAGGCTGCTTGTAAAGAGGGGGAAGCCTCTCGTTGCTAAGGTTACTACTTAGATGCTAGTGAGAAGCTGAGGGGTCACCTGCCTATATAGCCACTCTTGCCATGCTTCTGCTTTATCCGCTTCTTGAGGTTAAAGAAAACGGATTTAAAGAACAAAGCTAGAGAAGTGAGAGAAACTCTTCTTGTTTGTCTCTTGATAGAACCAAGCACTCTTTTCTCCTTCACATACTTAGGATCTTCTTTCACCTCTCAGCTCCAATCCCCAATAAGTACTTCCTCTGAAAATGTCACTTTCATTGTTTAAGAGACAGAGGAAGCTTTGCTTCTAAATGTTGGGGTAAAGTAAATTTCTAGGGACTTCAGGATTGAAAAACATTACGTTTATTCCCAACCTTCCCAGAATGTGTAACTAATCAAGTAGGTCTACCGAAGTCCTGCTGTGCTTAATTGATACCACTTATACCTCTCGGTGATAACCGAGAGAATTTTGATCAGTTTCTGCTTGATTGTCCCCATGTTCCCCAGGAAAGTGGAAGGCACTCCATTCATTTGTTTCTGCATTTAAAAAGCAGGATGGATTGACTATATCTATATCTATATCTATCTATCTATCTATCTATCTATCTATCTATCTATCTATCTAT
>JAJPUD010004817.1:1040-20984 GCA_023553655.1 Myrmecobius fasciatus | reverse complement strand
TATCTATCTATCTATCTATCTATCTATCTATCTATCTATCTATCTATCTATATCTATAACTATCTATCTATTTATCTATCTTTCCTTCCACCCGACAAGAACATATGACCAAGAGGAATATCGCTTCTTGGGGAGAAAGGTTGATGAAAACTTAGCTTCTCTAGTTTAGTTATATTTGGCTGCAGGAGTGTGCCTGAATGGGAAGAGGAAAAGGTTGAGAAAATCTATTTATTGCTCCAAGCTTTAGTTTTTCCCCAGGGTCTTTGTGGTTTATTTTTACAGAAGTTCAAGCCCTAGCTGGGGGTTGAGAGTTGGGGGTTGGGGGTTGAATAAACAAACGAGATTCTTAGGTCAAAAGAAATCAAATATCAGTTCTGTTGCTCATGGAATGGCAGCACTAAGGCATGGAGTCTTAATTTCTCTCTCTCTCTCTCTCTCTCTCTTTCTCTCTCCTCCTCCTCCTCCTCCTCCTCCTTCTCCTGCTCCCCCCCCCAATTATGGACTACATTGGCAGTCTAATGAAAATTATGGACCTTTCCCCAAATAATGTTTCAATGCATAGAATACATGGGGTTACAAAGAAAATTAATGATTGAAATACAGTTATTGAAATATTAAAAGTTCCAGATTTACACCCCACTCTGAAATCTTAATATTTTCTCCCTTGAGGTTGAAGGCCAAGCTTTGATATATTTGAAGATCTTCATACTCCCAAAGATATAATCATAACAATAAAGCAGAATTTATTCAAGTTTTCTGCCTTTTTTATACTATCTTGAAGTTGCTTGTATTTGTATCAAGTGGCCAAATTAGAAAGTAGTTTTGTAAAATAGTTGCACACACTTATATACTGACAACTGAGTTTGACTATTTACTATATAGGAACACATTTTAAAAATTATTATTATTATTTTGTGAAAAATTATGGTTTACCTAACAGGCATTGATGTGAGTTGTCTTTGGAATCTGCAAGTGGCACACTGATTTATAGCTAATATTTACATACACAGGGCAGTATGTTAACCTGTCTTTTAAAAATATACTAGAGAATATGATGTTTCTTTAAAAAGATAAACTTAACAATCTATTTAGGAACATATTTGTACTGTTGTACTTTTCTTAAAGTTATGGAGAATATATTTTAAACCTGAATTCTATTGGTTAAATGAAAATATGACAGTCATGGGGTTGAAAAAAGTACCTAAGTAATCTTAAACTGACAATTTATATTTTATTTTGTTTCTTTGGCTTGCAGATTCAAGAAAGGATTTAAAAGATTCTGTAGTAAGTCATTAATAGGTTTTGTGACTCAATCAGTGCCATGCACATTGGTACTATTTTCATCAGCAAATGTATAAGGTGTATGATATTCTTTTCTTAAAAGTCTAAGTAATTCACTTAAAAACAAATGATACTTGTAGTTTTCAATAATGCCCTTCAGCAAACCCCCAGTTGAATTGTCCCTTGTAACATAGATTAAAATTAAGCAATATAATCCATGCATTTCCTCTTTCTGAAAATATTCATTCCACACTCATTGCCCATCATCTCTTCACTCTTAGGTAAGAGGAATACTTCATCATCTAGATCTCTGAGATCAAGATTAGTCATGACATTGATCTGAGTTCTGAAGACTTTCAACAATGTTTTCCTTAAATAAAATGATCTTGAATGAAGATGTTTTGAATACAAACTAGAAGCAATCAGAAAAAGAAGAATCTCATGATAGCTAAATAAATGAAATATTTGACTTAGAACTTTAATTTCTCTGGTGAATTATTATTTACCATTTTCATTTTGAGAAGTTTCATTGGTTTGGAAAATGAACGGTTTGAAAAATGAACAGTGTGGAAACTCCCTCTATAGATGCAAGTTGGCAAGGCATTTGTAACTTGTAGTCTGAGAATTGTTTCTTTGACTCTCTAAGAGTTATCTATCACATTGCTGGAATTTTTCAGAGGCAGATGTGTCAACTAATTGACCTGTTTCCAAATCTTCCAAACTCAGACTTTTCTGCTTCATGGCAAAAATGTAAAACAATGTGAAAATACAATGGTAGTGTGTTTTACTTGGAAGGAGCATAGAATTTGGAGACAGAAGACCTAAGCTCAAATGCCAGTTTTACTATTTAATATCTATATGATCTTGGGTAAGTTTCTTTCTCATCTCTGAGCCTCAATTTCTTCATTCATAAAATGGAGAAAATACTTTACCACACAGAGTTGTAATGGATTATGTATAATATGCATATAAAATATTTGCCAAACTTAAAGTACTACATGAAAGTAAATTGCTATTATTTTCATTATTAAATGTTTTGAAGGATGGCTTGATTCATATCCCTGAATCTTAATTTGTATGAACATATGCATATGTACGAGTGTGTGTAGTTACTCTACTGACTCATAGGGTTGGTTCTAAATTTCTCTAATTTCTTCTTTGTACCTTTTGAAATATTTAAAAAAATGTGTTTTGGACATAGTTTTCCTTTTTACGTTTTTTTTTATGATTGCAGTTTGTTAGATTATTAAAGGGCTAATTAATTCTTCTTAGCCACTTGATTTTATCAGTCACTCAAATGATAACTATTTAATTAAAATCAATGACATTCATGCTACATTATGCTTAGGTACAGACTATTCTAAGAGATATGTAAATTGCCATAAGAAATTCTCCCCTAAAGCTGGGTCACTAATACATTGTTGATGGAACTGTGAACAGATCCAACCATTCTGGAGAGGAATTTGGAGCTATGCTCAAAAAGTTGTCAAACTGTGCATACCCTTTTTGACCCAGCAGTGTTTCTATTGGGCCTATATCCCAAAGAGATCTTAGAGGGGGGAAAGGGACCCACCTGTGCAAGAATGTTTGTGGCAGCCCTTTTTGTAGTGGCTAGAAAATGGAAACTGAATAGATGCCCTTCAATTGGAGAGTGGCTGAATAAATTATGGTATATGAATATTATGGAATATTATTGCTCTGTAAGAAACGACCAGCAGGACGATTTCAGAGAGGCCTGGAGAGACTTGCATGAACTGATGCTGAGTGAAACTAGCAGAACCAGGAGATCATTATACACAGCAACAACAATAATACATGATGATCAACTCTGATGGACATGGCTCTCTGCAACAAAGAATTTTCTCAAACCAGTTCCAATTGTTCAGTGAAGAAAGCCATATACACCCAGAGAGAGGTATATAAAATGTGGACCACAACATAACATTTTCATGCTCTCTATTGATGTTTGCTTGCATTGTGTTTCCTTTCTCTGATTTTCTTTTTTTTTTTTCTTGTAGATAGTATTTTTCTTGCACAACTTGTCAAGTATTTTAACATTATTAACATGTAGTGGACTTCCTGCCATCTAGGGGAGGGGAAGGGACTGGGGATAAAATTTGTAATGGAAAGCTTTGTAAAGATCAATGCTGAGGAACTACCCATACATATGTTATACAAATAAAAAGCTTTAATAAATAAATAAATAATTAAAAAAATTATCCCCTATTCTCCCTACCTTTTGGAATTTTTCTTCCCTAAATTTCTCAACATACCCTATGACTATCTAGAATGTCCCTTTTGTCCTAGCACCATGCCAACCTCCAACTCCTTTTTCCTGTTTTTTTTCCCATCTCATCTGAGATTTGTATGTAATTGTGCCATTGTTAGTACCGAGAAAGAAAAGTAAGAAGGGATGGGTGGAAAGGGAATTCCTGTGGTTGCTTCTTTCTTTCCTTAGTGTTAGTTTTCTTAGAAACTCCTACTCCATTACTTTACAATCTCCTCTTCTGTCATACCCTACTCAGTCTGTTATTCTAAAACCTGCTTTCAACTTTTTGGTCCTGTGATAAAAGACATGAGATAGTGGTCATAATTTTCCTTTCAAATTAAATTACTTAAGTCCTTTGTATGCCCCAAGACTATCATATCTATCTTTGTCTTTCCCTGGATATTCAGGTGAAACATAGAAGTAGGCATAGGAAACCAGTTTTTAAATAAATTTCTGTTGCTATTAGCAGTAAGATTCCTTAGGAACCCTCAAAAGTGCTGTGTACTTGTTTTTCTGCCTTTTTTCACAAAGATATCCCATTGTTTTTAAGTCTTATGGTTTCCAACTCCACTTATGATCTTCTTCTTCCCTGAATTTGTTGCTTCATAAGTGGACTTAAATTTTTAAACTTGGAAAGACTGACTAATTACCCCTTGAGATCTCATCTTGCACCACATCTTTTCTCCTTGGGTTTGTTTATACCCACTGGGTCTATTAATCACTTTGTGGTTTTAGACACATGTGATTCCCTTCCCTCAAGAGGCCAGAAACACAATACAATAGATGTTGGCAGCAGAAAGAGAAATAGGGAAGTTAGTCCCTGGAGCTCAGGAAGAAAATAAAGGTCCTGGAAAATCAGTTTGAGATGAAGAAATGAAGAAATGCACCAGGGTGTGGGTGTTGTGTTTATGTAAGTGTACACTAATGAAAGGCCATGTGCTTCCTCCCTTTGCTCCCATCAGCTTTTGATTCTTTTGCCCTTTGGAGACCTCTCCCAAAGGCTTAGCCTCTGTCACTCCTTATTTATCCTTATTTATGTAGGGGTTATAATTAGTGATTTGAAACTTTCCAACAGGTGTTTATGGAGAAATATCATCAACTCTTGGACCCCTACTTTAAATTCATTGCATTCATTGTCTTTAAGAAGTTTTCATCCAGAATATATTTGAAGACCTTCTGCAAGGGAGACTTTGCTGCCTTATGACACAGTTTATTCTAGTCTTGGATACCACTATTTTAAAATAAATGCCTCTTTGAATGAATTAAATTTTACCTGACTCCAATTTCTCTACCTATCAGTCTTCTGAAGTTACAAAGAATGTCTATTCTTTCTTCCATGTTAATAACTTAGAGTTACATAATATTCTAAAATTTATAAATTAATTTTTACCACAAATAGTTATACTAGTCAATACCATTATATATATATATGTATATATATATATATATATATATATATATATATATATATGACATAAGGTTAAGAGAGATTAAGTATTTTGTCCACGATCAAATAGAAAGTATCAAGAGGAAGGCATGGACTCATGTATCTTAGATTTGGCAAGGATAGATTTCAAATATAATAGAGTTACATATCATTGTTTAAAATTCTATATGGGAAATTGCTCAAAAGCTAATAAGCTGTCAAGAATTAGTTGAGGCAAGAACAAATTATTTCAGTGAGAAATAAAAGAGGGCATTAGGCAAAGAAATTGATGTGGATTCCCAGTGACTTACTCCTAGATTTTTTTTAATTTAAAAAAGTTAAAATCAAGGGCAGAAAACTAGCTAAAGATATGTGCAAATGAGTGCCATAACCCTGAAAGAAAAATGCCAAGAATACTAAATTTCAGAACAAACTTTGCTTAATGATGACTGTCAAGAACAAAAAAGTGCACTTTGTTCTCTAATGAGAGAAAGAAGATAATCAAAGTGTCTGCTTCTTGAACTGAATATGGCTACAGTTTCCAAAGAATTGAAGTTGAGGAATACCCAAAGTTTAAAAGGCACATGGTGCACAGGATTAGGCCATTATAATACTAAAAAGGAGGTATTACAGGAGAAGTGGTGCAAGAGATGAATGAACAAAGAAGTGAGTAAACTAAAAAGAAGGTGGATCAGTTATAAGATAGGGGTAAGGATGGAATGCCTGTTAGCTCCATTGGTATCATGATGTCAAGAGATTGTCATGTTGAATGAACCTAGAAAAGTGGTGGTTAATCTTATCAATAAAAGCAATTTCCATATTGATAAGATCATTGATCTCATCAGATATTGCTTTGGAGTACACCAAATCAATATACTATTTTTTACTTGTATGTCATGTTCTGGACTACATAAACATAACACATGCACATGGGCATGCACAAATTCTTTGTGTGTGTAGATATTTAGTCTATACTCTCATTATTATTATCTTGCAAGTTATAAATTGACAGATACTGTAAGTTTTTTACTATGATTGTGGCAAATATGCTATTCAAAATCCAATCAATTAGGAATTCCTTATAGATGTTAAAGTCCTTTATATATTTGTTTTAAGGGTTAATTTCAGGGCTAATTGGTGCTGAATGCATGATATCTCAGAATATTTCTGAGTGCTCCTTACTAAGTGTGATGATTATAACTGATGATTATGAAAGAGATTAATTTAACTGTATGACAAGAACTAAATGACTGGATGAGTAAGTGGGGACCCTAGATAGGATTTATGCAAGAAAAAAATCTACTGGAAAGAAGGAGATTCCTAATGACTCCCAAGTTTCCTTAGGCTAGAATTATCCAAGCAAATGTTAGGTAATTGCTTGTAAAGGATTTGTTGGGTTTTATTGTTCTTGTTGTTGTTGCTTGTTTGTTTTTTGTTTTGTTTTTTTGGAGGGGGGGATTTTTCTTGAGGTTTGGGTGGATTAGATAACCCTTAACATCCTTTCCAGTTATGAGATTCTATGATTCTGTGGTTCTATCATATATTCCTGATCACCACTCATTTTATTATTATTTTTGAACATTCATTTTTAAAAAATGGAAATATTATAATAACTCATTAAACAATTTTAAAATATTTAAATATTTCTATTTAGTTCAATTTTTTAGATACACAAGCAGTTTTATTAGAAAAATCATTCTAGGATTCATTAAATCTTCTGCTTAAGCAAGGGGAAAGAAGGAAATTGAAAATGGGGGAAAAGAGGATCCTTCAAGAGAAACTTGATGGAGTACCCCCTTTTGAGAGTATATGCAGGAAAGAACTTCAAAAAGATGAAATTTCCCAAGTAAGTCCCAACTCTGATCTTCAGTTTAGATTCTATTCCAAATGACTATAAACATAAATTTCACTTGTATTCCACTTTCTTATATTAGATATGTGCATTGTTCTTAATTTAAATATTGTACTGTTACACAAGTTTCTTGTACACTGGTTACTTAATAAACCATAAAGTCTCTGCTTCATCTCTTTTCTAGCTTTTGTAGAAAAAGTTATCAACCATTTAAGGATAAAGCTATGGCATAGAGGGTTGAAACATATACCTGCAGTACCCATTGGCTTATCTTGGTTTGTAAAGTACGGAATGACTTTGTATCATTTGACTATTCTCTTTTAAACCCTTTGTGATCCTGGCTATCTTGTCTTGGATTATAACATTATATCATGTTAAGGTCATAGAATTTTGTTCTAAAAGGATCCTTAGTGTTCATCTACCCCAAGCCTCACTTGCCTGTCCCTCCCCTGCGCTGATTTTACACATATAAGGAAATTTAGACTTCACAAAAGTTAATGACTTGACCTAGGTCTTACAGCATTAAGTTTCTCCAGAATTCTTTGGAATGCAGCAAGGAGATAAAACATCCTCATTACAAAAAAGCATGGATATTTCAGTAACTGGACAATTGATGAGTACAAAGTGAAGCACTTCAAGGAAAGAATGATATGCCATTAGCACAACTAGGAACTACAAAGGGAAGAGATGGTCTCCAGGAGAAGTTCAAGGGATAAAGTAAGGAGTCAACTAATAGTGGAAGTCAGGGTTCCTAGAAAATTTCAGTTCTTCACTGAAGACTTTAGGTGCCAGAACCTAATCAAGTATTAATTCCAGCTAGAGAAATAATTTCTATTTGTATTCTTTCTCTTATGAAAGATCAAGTGTTTGGGAACTGATCTATTCTAAACTATTCTGCAGAAAAAAAAAAAAGGGAATCAAATGATCAATGTTTGGGAGTTGCTCCATTCTATACTATTCTGCAGAAAATGGGAATCAAATGGTATTCATTTGTAAATGTGGCTAAGATTGTGCCTATTTACTGAACAGTAATGTCCTCTGAAAATATTTAATTGTTTAAATGCATTCCTGACTGGTTACAATGGTGAACATTAAAGTATCTACCTAAAACCAAATTAACTTCAGACCTGGATAATGACAAATGAGATAAAATTGGCAAATTATAATTTAGATTCTAGTGATTTGAAGTTGAGTCCCTGAGATCAAGATGAGGTCCATAATATCACTCAAAAATTCAAAGTTCTTTAGCATCTCTATTTTTTCCAATACTCAATTCTTCTTTCTTTTACTGTTCTATTCAAGTATGATCAATATCGTCAATCAGAATCATGAAAAGTACAAGGCAAATATTTTATTTTTCTTTTCTCTTTTCAAACTCATATTTTGTGTAGCTTATGTGGTTTATATAAACTTTGGGGCTCCTTAAACCAATTTCCACTTGTAATGATAAATTGATTCCCCAGAATGTAGCAAGCTATATCTCATTTAGGTTCTTGAAGGTCTCTTGAAAGGTTGGGGTGTCTTTCTCATGCTTTTGTCCAGATGCATCATTCTAGTACTTCCCCCTCAATATCAAACAGTAGTTACTTATTCATTATAACCATAGCCAATGAATATCTCCTTTATATAATGGATATAATTGATCAGTACTCTAGTATTATATATATATATAATTTTATATATATATATATATATATATATATATATATATAATTATATATATATATATATATGTTGCTAAGGTAATCTTTGATCCACTGCTATATTGAGTCATTTAGATTTCTCCTCTCAGGAAGTGGCTGACAGAAAAGTTTGATATGAATTCTCACCCTTGGATTTCTGACAGTTTACTCTTTGAATAGGTGGCTGGTATTTCATCATATACATAGTGCCAGAAAATTCTGTTATAACCTTTGACCCTTCAAAATGCACACTATTCCTTTGTCAAAGAGTGAAAAGAAAATCAATATGATAGAAATAAAATAAAACGTAGAACTGAGGATCCAGATGTGGAGATAAAGGTCTGATGCCAGTCTTCCGACCCAGAAACTTACATTGTAGCTTCCCTAGATCCCACTCAGGAAAGAGATCATTTTGGCACTCTTTTGTCTCTGTATCAACCCAAAGGCCCTTTCTTCACCATGCAATAAATTGACAGTTGCAGAATGTTTGAGTATGTGTTGATGTAGAGAGCCAGACCTTTTCATTTCATAGCATCATTCACTTCTAAAAAGCAGACTCAATCAAGCCCCTTATTTACACATGCTTTGGCCATTCTCCTATCATACTTACATATTGCTTAAAGATTTGATGAACTAATACTTTTTAAAATATATTTTAGAATTGAAGGAAACCAGAATTCTTTTTATCTCAAAATCATAGAAGAAAAAAAAGAATTTTGATGAAGTCTTGAAAAAAAACTTCCTTTGAGAGTTTATACCAAATTGTGAAGAGAACAAAAAACTTAGAATGAGAAAACCCGGATTCGAGTCCTGATTCTGCCATTTACCAGATTTTGGGCAAGTCACTTGTCTCTCAGAGCCTCAATTTCTCTCTCTTTTAATGGGGATTTCATAAATGTATATGTGTGTATATGTATGTGTGTGTATATTTGCTATAAATATGAATGTATACATATGTATACACATATATCACACATCACCTAGAAGATGATTGTGGGGACCTAAGGAGAGAATAAGTTCACAAAATGTTTTGCAACCATAAACTTGTCTAAATTTAAAAGGTGGACAGAGGATATGACGTTATCAGAAGAAAATTGAAAATGAGATTTTCACAGTTCAGCCCTAATGGATATAATGATTATCTGAATAGTAAAATTAATACAATCAATAAACCAATAAGCAAATCATAGTGTGTGAAGCTGTTAGTATATTGTAGGGTTTCAATGTAGCTATTTCCCAGGCAAAATCTACATAAATCACTCAGTACAATATATGGATACTCTATTTTATTTAAATATTACCATGAATAACATTTCTAGGTTAGTGCACTAGCAAGAATCACTTGCTTATTCAGCAAAGGAAAGTGATGAAGCAGGTTAATTTATTTTATAGACTACTTCTCTCCTAAGGAGAAGCTTGATTGCTTCCTGGTTTTTATGAGCAGATACACTTGGGTCACTTAGAATTATAAAAGACCATATTTAGAAAGTATTTGGCCTGAATTTTTATTAAAGCAACTATTAGACCTATTGGCAAGAATGCTGTAGTATCCATTCTTGTAAGACTACAAATTAGCATCTGTCAACTACAAATTAGATCCTCACATTATATTCATTGGAGGTGTGTTTGGTAATATCATTTTGAAGCATTAATTTCATTTTGAGTACTTAATCATGTAACATTTCTTGTCCCCAGTATAGGATGCACATAAATAAAAATGATATAAGAACTGTTTAAGATTTTGAATAATGCTCATTAACCAAAACATATTAAATTCTGTATATAATATATGAAATAAGTCATTCTATGCTATGCACAACTCTATTTTAATTTATAGATTCTTTTAAATGTTATATACATTTGTATGGATGGATATGAAATTTTCTTATAAACCGTTAGTTGGCATATATTCTAAACTCTTTGGGTACCTAGTATTTTTTTTCCTTTCATGAAATAATACAGTTGCATTTGGAAGGGATCTTAGAGGACATTGAGCTTAACCTCCTCATTTTATATATGAGAAAACAGGGAAAGAGGGTAAATGACTTGCCAGAGTCTCAGAACTAGTAAATGTCTAGCATGCATTTTGAACTCAATTCTTCTTGATTCCAAATCTAGTGCCCTATCCACAATACTATGCTATAACTTTCACAATTTAAAAGAATGTATTATTATATTATTGTATTACTATATATATATATATAATTGTATAAAACTGTATTGCTATATATATGTATATCAAACAATGTATTGCTATGTTTGGTACAATTACTATCCTAATTAATTTTCACATATTGGTAAAATTAAGGAAGAAGAAAATATTTTAAGTAGAATAGAAATTGAATAGGTGTTATAATGTTATACCACATAACCACATTTTAAAGGAATTAATAATAACATGCCATGTACAACAATAGTTGGGTTTCTTAAGTGAACATGTGCCTTGAGTTATATTGTTTAGGTAGGTAGTATATTAAAATTTCCAACCACAGAAAGGTTTTAATGCATTTTTGGAAGCTTAAGTTTTTAATATTGATGACATGTTGGTTATTCTGATAAGATATGAAGATTTCAGAGACTGACTTTCTCTAGCACACCAAATATTAATTGCCCTATTCATATTACCTTGTATGGTATTTTTTCCTCCTCTGAGTCAGTCATAAGCCACAATCTACACACATACACACACACACACAAAACCCAACAACTTCTAGTCTCATTTGATTCCTCCTTGTATCTTTTTTTGAATACATCACCATATATACACATTTTGTATATATCTATATGCATATATAGCTCCGGTTCCTCCAGCTAACAACTTTTTTTTGTGGGCACAGTGTCCTTCACTTTTTTATTTGAGCTTTTAGTCTTTAATGAAATGCTTCAAATATAATAGATTCTTAAATTCTAATTATTTGAATGATTTTTGAGATCTCTCATGTCATGGGAGCAGCTCAGTTCATTGAGAATTGAGATTATATGATTAATTTTCTAGGAAAAGCATAAGTGTAAAGTAGATAATTAAACCAGGATCTAAGTATGCAAGTAATGTCAGGTGAAGGATTTGCCTATGTGAAGAGTGGACTCTTCATTTTAGAGATCAACTCTAGCTGATATTACTAATAGGTGGAAATATTTTAAGAAAGAAATAAAATACTTTTACATCTGACCAAATTTTAAAACTTATTACCTATGTGACCTTGAATGAGTCATTTAACATCTCTGAACCTCAGTTTCCTCAACTATAAAAAGAGAGTGTTGAACTAGTTGGCCACTGAGTGCCCTTCCATATCTAAATCTGTGATCCCAGATGAGTATGACGATTATTTTGTTAACAATTTAGAATCAGTCATTGAATTTATAAGGCAGCTAGGTGTCAGAGTGGAAAGGGCACATAGCCTCAAGTCAAAAAGACTAATCTTCAGGAATTCAAATCCAGGCTCAGACACTAACTAGCTGTGTGACACTGGGAAAGTCATTAAAAACCTGTTTTCCCTCAGTTTCTTCATTTGTAAAATGACCTTCAGAAGAAAATACAAATCACTCCACTATCTCTGCCAAAAAAGTCCAAATGGGGTCAGGAAAAGCCCAATGCCACAGCAGAAGCAGCAGTCAACACCAGCAGCATTAAATTGATGAATGTATAGAAACAAGTCCTGCTCCTCTGTGACTAAGATTGCCAATATATAATCTCTTCTTTAGTCTGATTCACTGAGAAACAATTTAATATTTTAGATAAAAATTTCATAGGTCAGAATACTGACCATGTGGTATTTACATATATTTAACAAATAAATTTGTGATCTTAAGGAATTCCTCTAAGAATAATAAAGCACTATCCAATATGAGTTCCCTTTCTAATTTAGATTCTTAGCTTTAAGCAGCTTTATAATATGTACTTTAAGAGTCAGTCCCCAGGTGGAAATCATTCCATCAGATATCAATTCTTCTTTTTAAAAATCCATTAATATGTCTCTTATCTTTTATTATTTGGCACAGTGAGTCATTAACTTTACATTTATTTCAGTCCTTTAAAATTATATTACAAATTAAGTTTTCTTTTGTAGAAGATACTTAGAATTAAGGAGTTTGGTCTATTATAATGAAACACTTTATGGAATAGAATAGTGATAAAATATTTTTTACATAGTTTTCTAGTTCAACAATTTTATTTTGCATTGTGTGAAACACTTTCCCAAGCTGAGCTTTGATGTGTTAGCTACTAATGCAGGGATTTGGTTGAAGCAAAGGGTTAATTCATGCACTCTGATGGGGGAGATGTTTGATATTGTGCTAATATTGATTGCTGAATGTACAATTCAGCATAGAATGGAGCACAGAGAAGAACATCTATGTGGCACAGTGATTGGAGCATACATGCTAAAGTCAGGAAGATCTGAGTTCAAATCTAGCCTCAGACACTTAAATAGCTATGTGACCTTGGATATGTCACTTAATACTGTTTGCCTCAGTTTCTTTATGTGTAAAATGACTTGGAGAAGGAAATAACAAGCCATTTCAGTATCTTTGTCAAGAAAATTCTAAATGAGGTCATGAAGAATTGTATGCAACTGAAACAATTGAACAATGAAGACAATATGATATACATATATAATACATTTATATACATATATACACATAAACACATCTCTACATACATACATGCATAGACAAAAAAGAGCATTAATGAGGGGATCCAAACACCAGAATATTTGCTAGAACTTTCATTCAGCTAAAAGCTAACCATTTGAATTATTGACTTTTTTTGCTGATAATTTCATATTTTGAAAGGTAAATGAAAGAAGGGGACTTGTGGTTCTGAACTTTATTCGCTTAAAAGAGGAAACAATTGACAGGTCTTTAATATTATAATCATCTATTAGGTCATGATTTAGAGGAAATAACACTGGATTTGGAATTAGAAAACATGGGTTTGTATATTGATTCTGCTCTTTGTTGTCCATAGACTGGGAATTTACTGAATTTTTTAGCAAATTGGATTTCAGTAAAATGAAAGTTAACATCTAAAGCCATCTTTATTTTTAAATATCATGAATCCTATGAACTCTAAATGATATCAGTATGAAAACTACAGCATTTCAAGAGATACAAAATAATAATATATTTTTATAACTGCTTTATTATAACTATGACATGCTTATTATAATAACAGTATAAGCAAGTAACTGTTTATTATTATTTAAGCATGTAAAGGGGAAATGTATATTCCAGGCATGGAAAAGTTTGTACATGTAAGTGGAAATTTTGTGCATCAAATCACGGGATGGTTAAAAGACTTTTAGCTAGAGTATTCATAAAAATGAATAATATGAAATATTACTATGAGGCTAAAATGAAGCCCAATTGTTATAACATTTGAATGCCAGGCTGAGGAGTTTGTATTTTATGTTTCAGGAACTTATAATAGATATGTGCAAGAAAATAGTGTGATTAAACTTGTGCTCTAGAAATATTATTTTGAGGTTGTGTGGAGGATGAATAGGAAAAGGGAGCTACTGGAAACAGGAAAATCAATTAGAAGGATGTTTCGGTTGACCAGGTAAAAGATGAAGATGTAAAGTATGTGATCAATATTATGAATAGAGAGAAGGGGGAATTATGTGAACTATATTGATATGAAATAGACAAGATGGATAAGCTGCCAGATATATAAATGTATATGGGAGAGATAAGATTTGAGATGAGCCTAGTGTTTCAATGTTAGGTGATTGTGAAGAATCAGTGCCAACACAAATAAGAAAATTAGTTTTATTTTTGACATATATTTGAGATGCCTATAGGACATCTAGAAGGATGTACTCATTAGATAAGTATTGATTCAGGACTGGAACTCAGGGTTGTGATGAATATTGGTTATATAGATTTGGGAATCATCTGCATAGAGAGTGTAACTGAGCTTAGGGGTGAAAAGGCAGTCTCCTAGAGGTGAACAAAATGAAAATAGTAAATGGTTATCCAGCAAAGAAGAGTGAGAATGAACAGTAAGATAGGAAGAAAGAGCAATACCTAGAATCCAAATGAGGAAAGAGTAATTGGGGAACGGTCACTAGTGGTAAAAAAAGTAAAAACAAAACAGGACAAACAACTTTGGATGTAATGAAGGGGGATGAATAATCACATGAGATTAAATACTTATTCAAAAATTTGTGAGAGCAATTTTAATTGAATAATGGCATTAAAAACCTACTTACAAGCGTTTGCAAAGTGTGTGAGATGAACAAATAGAGGTAGTTGGTTCTGGGAGTAAATGTGAGGCAAAAATTGACAGAGAATTCTCTTTCACAAGGTGAGCTATAGTAAAGCAGTTTAAGGTTATGGGAAACATATTTTTTTCTTTTAAAGGAATGATTAGATTTGAGAATGTTTGTGGGTAACAAGGATGGAACTAGTAGGTAAACAATAAAAATGAGATAGGGGTGAGGAAATTGATGATGGAGCAAGCTCCAATAAGATTATATGGGATTACAGACACAAGTAAAATAATTCTTGGTGTGAATAATGACATCAAGGTAAAGGAGATGGATAAAGATATAGAGGAATTGTGTGCTATAAGCAGAGGAAATGAAGGAACTTATAGTGGATAAATATAGATTTCCAGAGCAATATAGGAGTTGGTTACATTTAATGAGAAATAGGACTGAAAATGATATTAGAGCCATTGAAGAGTTTTGAATAGTACATGAGAGGAATTAGACCACTACATCAAAAAGAAAGATTTTTCAGATAAAAAATATAAAGACAAAGTTTACAAAGGACTGGCCTGGTGACAGGAAAGTTAGGAAGCAGTTCAAGCTTTTTAAGAAAAAAAAAGATCCTCAACTAGAATTCTTTTTTTTTTAAATTTTATTTTATTTGCATAACATATGTGTGGGTAATTCTTCAACAATAACCCTTACATAGCTTTCCGTTACAAATTTTACCCCCAACTCCCCACCCCTCCCCTAGATGGCAGGATATCCACTACATGTTAATTATGTTAAAATACTGGCAAATCGAATATATGTATACATATTTCCAAACTTATCATTGCTGTGCAAGAAATATCTTATCTACACAAACGATATATCAGATAAAGGAAACACAATGTAAGCAAACATCAATCAAGGAGTATGAGAATGTTATGTTGTGGTCCACATTTCGCATCCCTCTCTCTGGGTGTATATGGCTTTCTTCAGTGAACAATTGGAGGTGGTTTGAAACATTTCATTGTTGAAGAGAGCCATGTCCATCAGAATTAATCATCATATAGTACTGTTGTTGCCGTGTATAATGATCTCCTGGTTCTGCTCATTTCACTCAGCATCAGTTCATGTAAGTCTCTCCAGGCCTCTCTGAAATCATCTTGCTGGTCATTTCTTACAGAACAATAATATTCCATAATATTCATATACCATAATTTATTCAGCCATTCTCCAATTGAAGGGCATCTATTCAACTTCCAGTTTCTAGCCACTACAAAAAAGGCTGCCACAAACATTCTTGCACATGTGGGGCCTTTTCCTTCCTTTATGATTTCTTTGGGATATAAGCCCAATAGAAATGCTGCTGGGTCAAAGGGTATGCACAGTTTGATAACTTTTTGAGCATAGCTCCAAATTGTTCTCCAGAATGGCTGTATCCGTTCACAGCTCCACCAACAAAGAATCAGTGTCCCAGCCCTCCCACAACCCCTCCAACATTCATCATTAACTTTTCCTGTCATTTTAGCCAATCTGACAGGTGTGAAGTGGTACCTCAGGGTTGTCTTGTTTTGCATTTCTCTGATCAACAGTGATTTGGAGCACCTTTTCATATGACTATAAATAGTTTTAATTTCATCCTCTGAAAATTGTCTGTTCATATCCTTTGACCATTTATTGATTGGAGAATGACTTGAATTTTTATAAATATGAGACAATTCTCTATATATTTTAGAGATGAGACCTTTATCAGAACCCTTGAATGTAAAGATGATTTCCCAATTTATTACTTCCCTCCTAATCTTGTCTGCATTGATTTTGTTTGTACAAAAACTTTTTAACTTAATATAGTCAAAGTTATCTAACTGGTTTTCAATTAAGAGTTCCAGTTCTTCTTTGGACATAAATTTATTCAATCTCCATAGGTGTGAGAGGTAAACTATATTATATTCCTCTAATTTACTTATAGTATCACTCTTTATATCCAGATCATGAACCCACCTAGATCCCATCTTGGTATGTGGTGTTAGATGTGGGTCAAGCCCTAATTTCTTCCACACTAGTTTCCAGTTTTCCCAGCAGTTTTTGTCAAATAGTGAATACTTATCCCAAAAGCTGGGGTCTTTGGGTTTATCAAAAACCAAATTGCTATAGTTGTTGCCTAGTTTCTCTTGTGATTCTATCCTATTTCACTGATCGACTACTCTATTTCTTAGCCAGTACCAAATGGTTTTGATGACCGCTGCTTTATAATATAGTTTTAGATCTGGTACAGCAAGTCCACCGTCGTCAGCCTTTTTTTTTTTTCATTAATCCCCTTGAAATTCTTGACCTTTTGTTTTTCCAAATGAACTTTGCTACTATTTTTTCTATATCTGTAAGATAATTTCTTGGGAGTTTGATTGGTATGGCATTAAATAAGTAAATTAGTTTGGGTAGTATTTTCACTTTTATTATATTCGCTCGTCCTACCCATGAGCATTTTAAGTTTTTCCAATTGACTAGGTCTGATTTGATTTGTGTGGAAAGTGTTTTGTAGTTTAATTCATATAGTTCCTGACTATCTCTTGGCAGATAAATTCCCAAATATTTTATACTATCAACAGTTATTTGGAATGGAATTTCTTTTTGTATCTCTTGCTGCTGAACTTTGTTGGTAATATATAAAAATGCTGATGATTTATGTGGATTAATTTTGAATCCTGCCACTTTGCTAAAGTTGTGAATTGTTTCTAGTAGTTTTTTAGTTGAGTCTTTAGGGTTCTCTATGTATATCATCATGTCATCTGCAAAGAGTGATAATTTGGTTTCCTCATTACCTACTCTAATTCCTTTAATCTCTTTTTCTTCTCTTACTGCCAAAGCTAACATTTCTAAGACAATATTAAATAATAATGGTGACAGTGGGCAGCCTTGTTTCACTCCTGATCTTATTGGGAATGGTTCTAGTTTGACTCCATTACATATGATGCTTGCTGAAGGTTTTAAGTAGATACTACTAATCATTTTAAGGAAAAGCCCATTTATTCCTACACTCTCCAGTGTTTTTAATAGGAATGGGTGTTGGATTTTATCAAAGGCTTTTTCTGCATCTATGGAGATAATCATATGGTTTTTATTAATTTGGTTATTGATATAATTGATTATGCTAATTGTTTTCCTGATATTGAACCAGCCCTGCATTCCTGGTATAAATCCTACTTGGTCATGATGTATTATCCTGGGGATGACTTTCTGTAATCTTGTTGCTAAAATCTTATTTAAAATTTTTGCATCAATATTCATTAGGGAAATGGGTCTAGCTATCAGGGTTTAGCTATCAGCACCATATCTGTGTCATAGAAGGAATTTGGTAGTACACCTTCTTTCCCTATTTTTTCAAATAATTTATATAGTATTGGGATTAATTGTTATTTGAATGTTTGGTAAAATTCACATGTAAATCCATCTGGCCCTGGAGATTTTTTCTTAGGGAGTTGATTAATAGCTTGTTCTATTTCTTTTTCCGAAATAGGGCTATTTAAATAATTTATTTCCTCTTCTGTTAATCTGGGCAATCTATATTTTTGTAGATATTCCTCCATTTCATTTACATTATCAAATTTATTGGCATAAAGTTGGGCAAAGAAACTCCTAATTATTACTCTAATTTCCTCTTCATTGGAGGAAAGTTCTCCCTTATCATTTTTGAGACTAATAATTTGATTTTCCTCTTTCCTTTTTCTAATCAAATTAACTAAAGGCTTATCTATTTTGTTGGTTTTTTCATAAAACCAACTCTTACTTTTATTTATTAATTCAATAGTTTTCTTATTTTCAATTTTATTGATCTCCCCTTTAATTTTCAGAATTTCCAATTTGGTATTTAATTGAGGGTTTTTAATTTGGTCTTTTTCTAGCTTTTTTAATTGTAAGCCCAGTTCATTAATCTTCTCTTTCTCTGTTTTACGCAAGTAAGCATCTAGAGATATAAAATTACCCCTTATAACTGCTTTAGCCGTGTCCCACAAATTTTGGTATGTTGTCTCATTGTTGTCATTGTCCTGGATGAAATTTTCGATTGTGTCTATAATTTGCTCTTTCACCCATTCGTTCTTCAGGATTAGATTATTTAATTTCCAAATAACTTGTGGTCTATTTTCTCCTGGCCTTATATTACTTGTGAATTTTATTGCATCATGATCTGAGAAGGATGCATTTACTATTTCTGCTTTTCTGCATTTGATTTTGAGGTTTTTATGCCCTAACACATGATCAATTTTTGTATAAGTTCCATGAACCCCTGAGAAAAAAGTATACTCCCTTCTATCACCATTCAATTTCCTCCAGAGATCTATCATACCTAACTTTTCTAGCCTTTTGTTAGCCTCCCTAACTTCTTTCTTATTTATTTTGGAATTTGATTTATCAAATTCTGAGAGAGCAAGGTTGAGATCTCCCACTAGTATAGTATTACTGTCTATTTCTCCTTGCATCTCTCTTAACTTCTCCTCTAGGAATTTGGATGCTATACCACTTGGTGCATATATGTTAAGTATTGATACTGCTTCATTGTCTATGGAAACCTTTAGTAAAATGTAGTTTCCTTCCTTATCTCTTTTAATTAGATCCATTTTTGTTTTTACTTGATCTGAGATAAGGATTGCTACCCCTGCCTTTCTTTGTTCACCTGGAGCATAGAAGATTCTGCTCCAGCCCTTTACCTTCACTCTGTATGTATCTCTGTGTTTTAGATGTGTTTCTTGTAAACAACATATTGTAGGATTCTGGCTTTTAATCCAGTCTGCTACCCGCTTCCCTTTTATGGGAGAGTTCATCCCATTCACATTCACAGTTAAAATAACTATATCTGTATTCCCTGCCATCTTATTTACCCAGAGTTATGATTTTCTCTTCCCTTTCCCCTCTCTCCCTTCCCCCCTCCCCAGTACTTTGCTCTTGATGACCACCTCCCACCAATAATCCTCCTCCCTTTAGAGTCCCTCCCTCCCCTTTATACCTTTCCCCTAATCCTTCTATTAGTTTATCCCTTTCCTTTTCTCCCCTCCCTCCTACCTTCCCACAAGGAGGGTCAGGCCTTTCTTTGAAGCCAAATGTGTCTGATATACTCTCTTAGAGTCCAATCTAATGAGAGTAAGGTTTACACAATACTCATCACCCTTCCTTCTTTCCCTCAATTATATTAGGTCTTCTATGTGTCTTTATGAGATTTTGCCTTATTTTACCTCCTTTAT
>JAJPUD010004816.1:169304-181765 GCA_023553655.1 Myrmecobius fasciatus | reverse complement strand
TGAAGATAATTCAAAAGTATATCCTAGGTGGGCGCAATCTAAAGCACACATCAAACAAGATATTATATAGAAGAACCAGACCAAAGATGCTATCTAAGAAACAAAAGAGCAAAAGAGAAGGTGTTTTTCTTATGCAGTAAAAATAGGTAAAGGAATAATGGATATACATCACTCTAATTCTCAGTGTTTTAAAAGAATTCAAAGAAGGCCTCCAACACATTCGATGTGACCAAATTATGTGATGACTTGGATAAAAATTGCATAAGATGGCAGATTTGGATGGGTTAGTTTCTAATCAGTAAAATGAAAAGTTTATTGATTCATATGAATGCATGAATTCTATGAATTTCAAGATTTATAATGGAAATTTAAAACATTTAATTTTTTTCTATAGAGTTAATGGATGTTTCATAAGGAAACTCCTAATTTTAGATAGAATAACAGACCCTAAATTTACACAAGACTAAATAGGACTTCCTTGAATTTGGCTTAACTATTGAGAGTTTCATGTACATTTTATTAGTTATTTCACATTTTTCACTAACTAAAAAGCTTCACATTAGTTTAATTGGAGAGTCTCAATATTAATTTCTACCTCTCATATTTTCTTATCATCTATCATTGGACAGATCTCCCCTTTCCCACTACAATAATGACTTAGCAGAAATCACTCAAAGGATTATGGACTTTGGGGGGGAAGAAATTATATATATATATATATATATATATACTTTCCAGTTTTTTCTTTTATGAATTGTCATTCTTATTCTCTTATTACTTACTAATTTTACCTTATTCCAAAAATATTAAGGAATACCTTAATATCCTCTTTACTGTTTTTTTTGTTCCTTTTTCATGGATGCTTCTACCCATTTGCTCATATTCTGGTCCCTTTCTTCTAGCATTTCATGTTTCATCTCTAATGGTTTCACAGTTCCTCCCACCCCCACCCAGACCACCTAAATCATGTTTTATTTCTGTGTAGGAAGGCCATATGGTAATTAAATAATGGTGTTTCTTCTAATGTTTCTAGGAACACTTTATTATTTTGTAGTGAGGGCACTGGATGCTGTGAATTGAAATGGACTGGGCTATCACTTATTTTCACTGTTTTTTTTTTCTTGTCAGGTAATGTCTGAAGGACAAACTCGGACTTAGTCTGTATTTTCAAATGTAGTGCATTTAGAAAAAGTTAAAGTTGTTTGTTTCTCTCTAAATAAAATCCTCATGTGTCATAATAGAATATTTAGTTTTCTTTTCATTCTTAGTAGAATTGGTAGGAATACTGACTACTAACATACATATAAATGAGAAATAAAACTGACAAACACTTTGACATTTTAGTCATTCATAGCATCTGATTCTAATATAATTTTCCTGCCCAAAGATACAGTAATGGTGGTAAGAATAAGATACAAATTTCTTTTTTTGCTAATTCTTTATCTTGTTATTTGTTAAAATAATTCAAGGTTCTGTCATTTTATTTTAAAACTTCTACTTATAAAAATCCTAGTTTTTTTCCTGTTGACAAAATTTATGCATATTTTTACATTTTTAGTTTTGTTAGTATTGCATAATTTCCTTTTATAGAATAATAACAAAGTTTAAAAATCATTGTAATGGCTGTGGAACTTCATTCTTACCTAAAGCAAAAGACTTATTTTAGGAAATTTGAGATATGTGCAACCGGCTTTTTTCAGCCTGGATTTTAAGTAATCCTAATATAATCATATGCTTTTGAATTTACCTGTGCTCAGAAAGGCTTGGGCTTCATAAAAAAAAGTTGATATTAATAAATTCTCTGCTTTTCTTAACATTTGAGCCTTGCTCTTTCATCCTTGACAGAATGCTTTTATCTGTTTCATAGTAGAAATTCTGGGTAGAAGAATTGCATCAAAATATTCTGTAACACATTTCACTTTATTATTTAAATGATATTCAAATGAAAAATTAATTCTGGAATGTTCACTACATTTTTACATCATAAAATTATTATCCCTGCCAGCTCTAATTTTAAGTGAAGCATTAATAATAATAACACTTAGCATTTGCATAGCACTCTGTACTTCTAGAGTCCTCAACGATTATTAATTAGTTAATCCACCCAACAGCTCTGTGAGGTAGGTCAAGATTGACCTCTCTTTTTCCAAATGAAGAAATTGAGACATAGAGGTTAAGTAGCTTCCTCAAGGTCTAACTCATTCAAGATATATTTGAATTCAGAATTCCATTTCTAATCTATATTGAGAATAGAGAGCTAAGGTACCAAATATTAATAGATTGAAATATTATAGACAAGTCTTGTATATGTGGAAATATCTGCACTTTTCAATGATTTTTCCCCAACTTAAATGTATAAAATCTTCATCTTATTTTGACTTTCTTAGAATTTTTAATGTAGATCTTTAATGTGGAAAATCAGTACTTTATGAAGATGCCTTCTGTAAAATTATAGTAATTTTAAAACAATTATAAAATTAAATGGGGCCCCTTATAGAAAGGTCAATTTGAAGAAAAGTTATACCAGTTTCTTTTTTAATAATTGAGTTAACTGAAAATTGGACTAGTTTGCCAGAAGCATTTCCAGTTAGTTTTATGGGGGTCTCTTGTGGAGATCACTTCATGGTAAAGAACACGTTTAAGTAAGAAGAGAAATTCAGTGGTTTTCTTCTACATCCCATGTGAGCTATTCTTTAATCCAATAGGACCTCAAACTAGCACTGCACACTCACTGAGCACACATTTTTGGAGATGGTAGTTTATCTAGTGGGAATAAGTGCCCTCCTCATTGATGGTGCATTAGCAGGATGCTGTCTCCTGTGATTTGCAAAACTGCTTCAACCTGTGTTTTCTTGTGTTAATGTCTAGTCTCATGTCAATAAAGCCCAAGACTCCATTTTTCATTATCCAATTTTTCATAAAGGATGTTCGACTGAGTCGTTATTCACCAACTCCCCATCTGTGTTTCTTGAGGCTCTTTTTGGAATGTGATGGATGGTTTGCCTCAACTAAATGTCTTTCCACTTATCAGCTGGAAATCATCATTTTTTGAAAAGTGTAAATGATAGTTTTATCTTTATCTCCTCCAGGGTCTGGTCCCAGAGTCCTTCAACATGAAAGTCGGTAAGAATTTAGTACAAGAAAGGATGCTGCAATGTTTGACCTTGCCTTACTTGGCCATTTGATACTCTTTGCTACGAAGAGCAAACCAAAATCTATGACTGTTATTTTAAAAAATAACAGCAGGTGCTTGCTCTGAAACAACTACTAGTATCATAGAGAAACATTGAAGCAAAAAAAAAAAAAGAAAAGTATCTTAAGGTTTTTCTCATGTCCCTAAAGAGATGGTCACAAGATAAGAGCTGTAACAGAACTGAAAATCCCCAAGTATCTATTTTTTTAATTCCAGGGTTACATTGAATTTCATATTCTTATTTGATGGCCTCTTTGTTTGTAGAATTAGTAAAGACAATAAGATAATGCCAATACTTATCAAGATATCATAGGAAAGTGAGGGAAGTCATTTTATTTTCTTTTGTACTCATCAACTCTGCCCTTCCCCTCATGAAGCCAGGGGACCATCATCTCCATCAATGAGGGGAAAGTCCCAAACAAATGGAGTTGGGGCTCAGGTTATATTCATTTATGTACTTGAGTCTTCCCCATCAAAACATAATACTTGTATTTCTATATCCAACAAAGTGCCTGGCATATAGTGGGTACTTATTAATTGTTCATTGGTTGTCTCATAGAAATATCAAATTCAAATGTTTAAAACAGAACAAAACAACATCTTTTCCCCAATACTAACCCATTTGTGAGATTTCTCTATGTCTATTGAGATCACCATCATTTTTGTTGCCTCAAGTTTTTTTTTCCCTAGTCCAATTCATCCTCCACAAAAATACTAATATGATTTTCCCTAAGTGCAGATCTAATCATGCTAGCTCACTACCCAATAAATTTTAGTGATTTCCAATTGCCTTTAGAACAAAATATAATCTACATTTGCCTTTAAAGTTCTTCAGAATGACCCAACCTACTTTTTCAGGCTTAATATGTATGAGCAAGACAATATCAACTGAAATGTTAAAGATTAGGAAAAACACCTTTTTTATTGACTATATTAATTTTTTTCTTCCAAATCTGTACCAAAACCATCTTCATATAAAATCTATATATAAGATTTGAGACTGGAAAACATACATCGTCAAAAATATTTGATCCTATGATTTCATGAAATTGTAATATTCAAGCATCATCCATGAAAAGAGCTACAAGAAGGTCTTTCTTTGCAGTGCTATGGGACTGTGATTTAGAATATCACATAAAATGTCATACTTTTATCAATAAACTGATTAATTTTTTTCTTTAAAAACCATTTATTATAAATATGTTATTATCTCTTAAAGTAAGAGAAGGGATACATTGTGAATGCAGGTTATATAAAATCTAAAGATATAAACATTTTTATTTAAAAAACCTTGTCTTTCCAGATGTACTTTATTTACTTTTGAATGGAATTATTGGGATGATAGAACAGAAAAATGCCATAGATATAGTTTACCCAGATTCTAGCTAAGCATTTGTCAGTCCTTGATGTTATTCTTGTAAAAATGAAGGAGAAAGGGAACTAGTCAGTAGCACAGTTAAATGAAATCAAAACTGGTTGCAAAAGAATAACGATTTATGATTTGATGTCAGAGGTATCCAATGTCTCAGAAACCTGTGGTTGTCCTTTGTTGTTTTACATGTTTAATCACTTGGACAGTGTCTTGGAAGGCATACCCATAAAGGAAAAGGGTACCAAAAATCTGGGAGTAATAATGAATAGCAAATGATTGTAAGAATTCAAAAAGTTCTTGATAGTCTAGAACACTATAGGGTCTATGAACATAAATTTTATTAAAAATTTTTTATTAAAGTTTTTATTTACAAAACATATATGCATGGGTAATTTTTCAATACTGACCCCTTGCAAAGCCTCCTGTTTCAAATTATCTCCTCCTTCTTCCCACTCCGTCCCCTAGATGGAAGGTAGTTCAATACCTGTTAACAATGTTAAAATATATGTTTAATCCAATATGTATACATATTTATATAGTTAACTTGCTACACAAGCAAAATCAAATCAAGAAGGAAAAAAATCTGAGAAAGAAAACAAAATGCAAGCAAACAACAACAGAGAGAGTGAAAATGCTGTGCTGTGGTCCACACTCAGATCCCACAGGCCTCTCTCTGGGTGTAGATGGCTTTCTTCATCACTGAACAATTGGAACTGGTTTGAATCATCTCAATGTTGAAGAGAATCACGTCCATCAGAATCGATCATCATATAGTCTTGTTGTTGCTGTGTATAATGATCTCCTGGTTCTGCTCATTTCACTTAGCATGTGTTTATGTAAGTCTCTCCAGGCCTCTCTGAAATCATCCTGCTGGTCATTTCTTATAGAACAATAATATTCCATAACATTCATATACCATAATTTAGTCAACATTCTCCAATTGATGGGCATCCATTGAATGTTCAGTTTCTTGCCACTACAAAAAGGGCTGCCACAAACATTCTTGCACATGTGGGTCCCTTTTCCTCCTTTAAGATCTCTTTGGAATATAGGCCCAGTAGAAATACTGCTGAGTCAAAGGGTATGCACAGTTTGATAACTCTTTAGGCACAGTTCCAAATTGCTCTCCAGAATGGTTGAATCCATTCACAGTTCCACCAACAATGTATCAGTGTCCCACATCCCCTCCAACATTTGTCATTATCTTTTCCTGTCATCTTAGCCAATCTGAGAGGTGTGTAGTGGTATCTCAGAGTTGTTTTAATTTGTATCCCTGATTAATAGTGATTTGGAGCACCTTTTCATATAACTACAAATAGATTCAATTCCTTCATCTGAAAATTGTCTGTTCATATCTTTTTTTTTCTCCTGAGGCAATTGGGGTTAAGTGACTTGCCCAGGGTCACACAGCTAGGAAGTGTTAAGTGTCTGAGACCAGATTTGAACTCAAGTCTTCCTAATTTCAGGGCTGGTGCTCTATCCACTGCACCACCTAGCTGCCTCATCTGTTCATATCT
This sequence comes from Myrmecobius fasciatus, assembly GCA_023553655.1. NCBI lineage: Eukaryota > Metazoa > Chordata > Mammalia > Dasyuromorphia > Myrmecobiidae > Myrmecobius > Myrmecobius fasciatus. The sequence goes on along the minus strand of JAJPUD010004816.1, from coordinate 175,683 downwards.
TTTGACCATTTATCAATTGAAGAATGATTTGAATTTTTATAAATTTGAGTCAATTCTCCATATATTTTAGAAATGAGGCCCTTATCAGAACCTTTGAATTTAAAAATGTTTTCCCAGTTTATTGCTTCTCTTCTAATCTTGTCTGCATTAGTTTTGTTTGTACCAAAACTTTTTAACTTAATATAATCAAACATATATTTTGTGATGATTAATGATCTCTAGTTATTCTTTGGTCACAAATTCCTTCCTCATCCACAGAATTGAAAGGTAAACTATCCTATGTTCTTTTAATTTGTTTATATTATTCTTTATGTCTAGATCATGAACCTGTTTTGCCCTTATCTTGGTATACGATGTTAAGTGTAGGTCAATGCCTAGTTTTTGCCATAATAGTTTCCAATTTTCCCAGTAGTTTTTGTCAAATAGTGAATTCTTAATCCAAAAGCTGGGGATTTTGGGTTTGTCAAACACTAGATTGCTGTAGTCATTGAGTATTTTCTTCTGTGAGCCTAACCTATTCTACTGATCAACTGCTCTATTTCTTAGCCGGTGCCAAATGGTTTTGTTGATTGCTGCTTTTTAATATAGTTTTAGATCTGGTACAGCTTGGGTACCTTCATTTGCTTTTATTTCTTTAATTACCTTGAAATTCTTGACCTTTTGTTCTTCCAGATGAATTTTGTTATTTTTTCTAGGTCAGTAAAATAGTTTCTCGGGAGTTAGATTGATATAGCATAAAACAAATAGATTAGATTAGATAGTATTGTCATATTTATTATATTTGCTTGACCTATCCAGGAGCAATTTATATTTTTCTAGTTGTTTAGTTCTGACTTTTTTTGTGTGGAATGTGTTTTGTAGTTTTGCTCATATAGTTCCTGACTTTCCCTTGGCAAATATATTCCCAATTATTTTATACTATCGACAGTTATTTTAAATGGAATTTCTCTTTGTAGCTTTTATGGTTGGATTTTGTTAGTGATGTATAAAAATGCTAATGATTTATGTGGATTTATTTTGTATTCTTCAACTTTGCTAAAGTTGTGGATATTTCTAATAGTTTTTTAGTTGATTCTCTAGGGTTCTCTAAGTATAGCATCATATTTGCAAAGAGTGATAATTTGGTTTCCTTATGACCTACTCTAATTCCTTTAATCTCTTTTTCTTCTCTTATTGCCAAAACTAGCATTTCTAATACAATATTGAATACTATCAGTTAAAGTGGGCAATCTTGTTTCACCCCTGTTCTTAACGGGAATAGTTCCAGTTTAGGCCCATTATGTATAATGCTTGCTGGTGGTTTTAAATAGAGGTTACTGACTACTTTAAGGACAAGTCCATTTATTCCCATACTTTCTAGTAGTTTTAATATGAATGAGTGCTGGATTTTATCAAATGCTTTTTCTGCATCTATTGAGATAATCACATGGTTTTTGTTAATTTGGTTATTGATATAGTCAACTATGCTAATACTTTTCCGAATATTGAACCAGCCCTGCATTCCTGGTATAAATCCTACTTGATCATGGTGTATTATCCTGGGGATGATTTTTTGTAATATATTTGCTAATATTTCATTTAAGATTTTTGCATAAATATTCATTAGGGAGATTGTTCCATAATTTTTTCTCTGTTTTTGTTTTACCTGGTTTAGCTCTCAGTACCATATCTGTATCATAAAAGGAATTTGGTAGGACTCCTTTGTTTCCTATTTTTTTCATATAGTTTATATAGTATTAGAGTTAATTGTTCTTTAAATACTTGATAGAATTCACATGTAAATCCATCTAGTCCTGGGGATTTTTTCTTAGGGAGTTGTTTAATAGCTTTGAACATATATTTTTTTTAAATTAAATTTTCTTTGAAATTCTATATATTTTAAGTATTCAAACACATTTTGAAAAGGAGTCCATAGACTTTCACCCAGATTAACAAAAGGGACTGGGACCCACAAAAGGTCTGATTTTGAAAGAACTAAAAATGTTTAGCCTTGAGAGGAAAAAAAAATCTATGAAGTGTCAGGGTGACGATAGTTATCTTCAAGTGTTAGAAGTTATGTCTTGTGGAATGGGAATTAGTTTTGTTATGTTTAATCCAAAAAAGCAGAACAAAGACCTGTGATGATACGTTGCAAAGAGGAAAATGTAGTCATAATCTAGGTAAACATTGCCTACTAATGGGAGAATTCACAGGAGACAATAGCCAAGAAAAAGGATCAAATATCTATGTATAAAGCATGGAATATGGATAATACAAGGAAGCAATTAGACTTCATAAGTCCCACTGGGGTTTAGTGATGTAGTTTAGGTCAATAAAATGGTTATTGAAGACTATGTTGGACTCATAGATTTAGGGTTTAGGTTACCTTAGAGACGAACTAGAGATCTTATTTTATAGGTGAGAAAACAAGCATAGAGAAATTATTTGATTTGAACTAGTTTTCAAAATGAATTAGTTCTCCTAACTTTGAATACAGTTACCTCTTCAAGATTATATAAAGGTAGTAGAGGTATAGGTTTATTTATTAGGCAGATATCATTAACTCAAAGTAAAATGAAGACATTTAGAGTGAGAAAAGGCAGACTATCATATATTTCCAGGGATGTCATATGGTTCAAACAGTTGTTTAAGAATAGTGCCAAGAAAATTCATAATTATAAAACTATTGCACAAGCAAGGGGAATGGAGAACTCCATTGATAATTTCAAAATTTAGAAAGATCTAGAAAAAGACCTTGAATGATTTGAATGACTCCTTCTTAAAAGATGTGTACGAAAACATGAAAAGCAACCCAATAGTATGATAAGGCATTGTTATCTGCACAAATGAAGAGAATATATAATCTACATGGTGATCAAAGATCCACTGGACTACTAAAATATACTTATATGAGGAAATCTATATGTTATAGTGGTAAAGCATATTAGAGAACATTAAGATAAGAAGTAATGGAGGGAAGCAATATTGTGCTGGCATTTTATTATACGAGAGTTGAAAAATCATTTGTACAAATAGAAAATAGAGAAAATATGATTAAATAAAGACTCATATGAAAAAGATCTGTGGATTTTAGTAGCTCACAAGCTGTTAGTTAATAATTTCAGACAAAAATTTTTCAAAAACACTAATAGCTTTGGTTTTTATTAGAAGATACATGAAATCCAGAGCACGTAAGTGACTTTATTTACTCTTCTTTGTCTTGGGAAGAATTCACATTTTAGGGAAAAAAATGGAAAACTATGATATGTGAAGGCAATTGGTACAGTAGATAAAGCACAAGATCTGGAGTCAGTGAGACATAAGTTCAAATTCTACCTCAGCTATCTAATAGGTATGTGGTCCTGGAAAGGTCAATTAAAGTCTGTCTGCCTCAGTTTCATTTGTAAAATGAGAATTAATGATAGCAACTAATTTCTAGGGTTGTAAAGAACAAATAAGATTACTTGAAAAAAATTATAACCTTAAAATCCTATGTAAGTATTTGCATGATTGTTGTTATAACAATGATTATGATGATTATGAAGAAATGGATTGGGGCAACTGGGTGAAGTTTTACTGGAAAAAAAGACTTGAAATTGTGCTACAATGGCTGTCTTTAAGAATATAAAATTGTCTGAAAGGGAGACTAGAGTTCTTTTCCTTGGCCCCAGAAGGTAGAAGTTGAAGGAAGGAGGAAGCTAGTTTTCATACTGTTTTAGTTAAACTACTTCAAAGTGGAGTATTACTCTAGGCAGATGTGAATTCTCAGATCACTGGAGCTTTTAAAGTGCACGTTTGATGGTCACTTTTGTATATGTGAAGTGGATATTTTTTTTTCAACTCTGGATCACTCAAAATCACATGATCACTCAAAATCCTTTCAATGTTAATATTTTGTATCCATGATTTTTCATTAAATGTTGGGAGTAGCCTAAGCGCCAGAGAAAGGAAATGACCATGATCTTCAAATGCAACCAATTTTGTTTTTGACAATTATATCTATTGTTTTCTTTGCCAAAAAATATTCTTCTGCTGATGTTGTATTGACTGTGAGTCATGGAATATCATGGTTTCTAAAGAATTAATAAGTTGAGGGTCAACCAAAGGACAATAGCATGATACATGAATATAAATGGGCTGCAAAACATCACTAGTGAAGAAGTTGTATAATTTTTTTAGAGATAATAAATCTCCTGCCTTGTCTCATCCACTCAAATTAATTTTTCACCCAAATGATAAATTCATATTCCTGGTCTAAAATTGTTAAGCACAGGTCTGTCTATGGTACTACCCAGCTTGCCTCTAGTACACAATCTGCTTTAAACTGATTTTTCAAGACTAGTTGTACATTATTCTGCTTCACAATTCTACATTAAACCCTAATGAACTTGCTTGCTGTTCTAAAATATCTTCCATGTTCATGTCCTTGGACAAATGTTGGAATATCCTCTTTCTCACCTCTATTGCTTAAATGAAGCCTAGCTTCCTTCATAGTTCAACTCAAGTGCTGTCTCCTCTCCTGATCCTGTTACACACTTTCCTGCATTACCATTGTCCAGAAATTATTTTGTATGCATATATATATAGTATTTTATTAAATATTATGATCTAATTGTAAGTTAATTGAGGGCAAAAAGCTTTTTTGTTTTCATATTTCATATATATTATAGTTACTCAATAAATGTTTGTTGACATTTGAGTGGTACAATGGGTAGATTGATGAGTGTAGATAGGAAGATGAGTTCAAATCCAGCTTCAGATACTTACTAGATACATAGATAGGTGATTTTGGTCAAATCATTTAGCCTCTATTTGCTTCAGTTTTCTCAACTGTAAGATGGAAATATCAACAACTACCTCTGAGGCTTCTTATGAGAATCTGATTTGATATTTGTAATACATTTATCACAGTACCTCACACAAATGCTAGTTTTTTTCTTTAGTATGAACAAATAGCCAGAAAAGTATGTAATATCCATTTAAAGCAGGGGTTCTTAATATTTTTTGCATGTCACTTGAAGCCACTAGGCAGTCTGGTGAAGCCCTAGATTTCTTCTTAGAATAATAGTTTTAGGTCTATAAAATAAAATGCATAATATTATAAAGGAAGTCAATTGTATTGATATAGTTACATATACAAATATAAAGCTATAGTTACATGTACACACATGTCTATATAGTACACATATGTAACGTACATTTATATGTAACATCCATATAATTACACATCATACATATAATAACTATATATTATATGTAGCACTATTATATATTACATGTTTGAATGTATATTATATATATATGTATGTTTTTAAAACAAGTTCACAGTCACACTCCCTAGGTTATGAAAACTTGAGAGCGCAAATAATAACAGACAAATATACCAAGTGCTCCATAAGTATCTGCCAATGTCAAGAAATTTAGATGATATTCATCAGTATGTCTATTTTTGAGAGATGATTTATAGGAGAATACAGTGGAGTGTGGATAAAGAAAGGAGGATCTGAAATGTTAAGTTCTCAGATGCATCTAAACATCAAAATAATCTTGTTACTTCAAAATATGAAAATATTGAGCAATTATCCTGCATATCTTTCTTGGGTATATTGTTCAAATTTATATTCTTGAACAGATTGGCTCCTCACAAATTTACTCTTTATTCACTAAATATAGGACTGATTGTCCTCAGTTGAAGTGAACTCTAAGACTGTTTATAGTCTCTATTGTCTGTGATCATAAGTGGTTGAGGGATGTGGGCAAAAGGAAAAAAAAAAGAAAGCGTGTGGAATGGAGGTTTGAAATTCTGATGATGGAAGAAAAGGAAGTTATTTCATTCTAATTTTATAACTAGCCCAATGACTAGACGATTAAAATTATCCACCACTGTCTTTGACATTTTTACTTTATATTATTGAGCTATATGGGTAGAATATCATAGGATGATAGCTTTAGAAATAGAACAGCTGTCCAACCTTTTCCCTTCACAAATTAGGAAATGGACCTGGAAAGGATGAATAGTCTGTTCAAGGTCACTTAAATAATAATAAAGCCAGAATATGAGCTCAGGAGCTGACTACAAATCTATGCTCTTTTCCCTATATTACATTGTTTAATTGTTCTGCGCTTCCTCAATAATTATTTTAATCAAACAAACCTTATCATTAGAGTAGTCTGTCGGTACCATTTTGCACAAAGTAAGAAAAAAAATAATGACAGACATTACTTCTACAATAAAAGATTTTCATGTTGATTTCTTGAAACCCATTCTAATTGAGGCAGTTATTGTACTTGTCTGTTACCCTATTGCATTATCTAATTCTCTAAACTTAGTATGTCCCCAAAGGGACATATCCCTCTCTCTCTCTCTCTCTCTCTCTCTCTCTCTCTCTCTCTCTCTCTC
>JAJPUD010004816.1:156726-169294 GCA_023553655.1 Myrmecobius fasciatus | reverse complement strand
CACACACACACACACACTTACTTATGCTTTTTTAAATGATAGGATAATATATTTTCAATTTTCTCAAGACAATTACTGATATTTGATTATAGAATTTGAAACCTCAGAATATATCATAATAGGGAGATGATACCTACTTTGTGAGATGGTGTAGCAAATAAAGTGTTGGACATGGAATTAAGAGTTCAGTAAATAGGATGTTTAGAGTGGTATAGTAGACCACCAACTAGTTTTGTAGTAAGGAAGACCGGGGTAAATGTCTTTCAGTGATACAGTTGTGTGAACCTGGATAAGTTACTTAAACTTGAAACACTCCAAGCAACCACCTAACATTTTAACTTGAAGAATAGTTGTTGATCAGTACTGGTATAGAATAGTTTCCACATAGAGAAGCGACATCCCTGAAATTGAAAGTCCAGAAAAAATAAGAAAATCATCATTATCAGCATCCAAACTTTTCCAAACATATAGGACTTATATTGCACTAAAAGACTGGAAATCTAAGTATATTTTCTAAAATATTTCTGTGTGTCACAACCTGTATTCTTGAAGTAGGAAAATTTAAGCCTAAAATAGTAATTTGTATAATCTTATGGTATTTCTTTTCAACAGAAAAAGGATAGATAAAAAATGGATAAAGCATTTCAGAAGAGAATAATGTAACTTTGACACCTTTTATCTGGGTAAGAACTACTTTTGCCAAAAAGCACTTTTTTTCTGCTCAAAGCTTATGTTGTTCTTGGTAGGAAAAACTGGCTACATGTGTGCTCTATTCAGTAAGGAAAGAAGTGGAAAGGTCACGTGTGTTGGGGGGGGAGAGATCACCCCCACAGCACCTTCATGTTGGCCTTCCTGAATATTAGGGAAATGAGATCTCAAGCCTCAAGGTGAAAGCTGAATTCATATTCCCTCAAGGTAAATGATAGTGATTTGGCCTTTGTCTTTAAACCTTGAGGATATTGTATTCCTTCTCCATGTGAATGTTCTGGACAGTCCTTTTTTAAAGCCATTTGGCTTAACACGACTTAAATCTTAGAAAATATGTCAATGAATTTCAGCGCCTGGGCACGCAATTAATCTTCATATATCTCTGGTAATACAAACACACCTGTGGGATGTTTTCCATTGAATACATGAAAAGAAAACTCGTAATAAATCTCCAACTGATAGCTTTATCATGACTGACAGTGCTGCTGGAGGCTTCTTCTTTATGAGTATAATTTGGGAGTATATAAAGCAGGAGATTGATTTCTACAGAGCCCTGGCTTTTCTTTAGTATTTATCCCAGGCTGCATAGATCGCCTTTCCTTTCCCATAAAAAAAGAAAAAGAAAATCCAAAGTACAGGTATGGTTATTTTACTAAATTTATCAAACACAATGCAAGTCAGTATACATGTGCATATACATACACATGCATATACACTCATGGACATACTGTAATTTATAAATAAATATTTGGGTACTTATCAAGATGGGGAAGCTGAGTGTCTTGGGAGGCTCTGGAAAGAGTAATTTTTCTTTCATCTGGAAGTAATTTCTATTAAGGCTTCCTTTAAGAAAGATACTCTTAAAATATTTTTATAAAGATATATTTTTTGCCAGCACACAATGGTCTTTTGCCCATAGGGCAAAAATAATGCCTAAGATTTTGAGAGGCCTTTTTTTTGCTAGAGATGAGTATACATTTTATAATAACATTAGTATCTAAGATGGAGAATTATTACTTGATAACACCATGATGTAGTGGATTGAGTGCTGAGTTTGAAGCAAGGGACATCTGAGTTCAAATTCTACCTCTATTTAGTGACTGTGTAGCCTCTTTACAACTCTCCTAACTTCTATGTATCTCAATAACTCCTTAGGGGTTATTTGCCAACATGGAGTGAGTTCCCATATTAGGTATTCCCTTGCTGAAATGACAGTTTCTGAAAGACTAATCAGTTTTTTATTTAGTAAATTCAAATGTCAGATCTTGACTGACAAAGCAATGGAGAAAATGCCAGTGAGACTTTTCTGAATTTGTAGAAATTATCTAATAATTATTTTGGTATTTTAGCAAGGGAAAGAAGGAAGGAAGGAAGGAATGAGGGAAGATAGGAAAGAAGAATGAGAGAAGGAAGGAAGAAAGGAGGAAACAAAGAAGGATGAAGGAAAAAGAAGGGAAAGATTAAAAGAAAGGAAGGAAAGAAAAAGAAAGAAAGTAGAGGGGAAGAGGAAAAGGAAGAAGAGAGGGAAATAGGGAGAATAGAGTAATAAAGGAAGAGGGGGAAAAAGGAAAGAAAGATACTGTCATATCATATTCTTTGAATAATTATATATGTACTTGAATAAAAATGGGTATGCACTGACTTTTCTCCAAAATTAAAAATATTTTTTGTTGTTTAAAAAAATGTAAGGATATATGATATAGCATTTTTGCACAAATATTCCCAAATATAAGGTAAAAGCAAGTTAACGGGAACTTTGTCACCTATATGGTGTAATAGCTCCCAAATCTCAGGATTTGACAATTTAGAAAGCTTGTACTGTAATATTAAAGACTTATGGCATTAGGGCTATCTATACATTTGAACTAAGGACTGCATGGAACCTTTGCTTAAACCTGTTTAATTATGATCTGTTATATAATTTTCCTAGTTATTTTAAAGGAAATTATAGAGTAGAATTAATAAAAAGAAAGAATACAGAATATAATATAGTTTCATTGTTCCCTCCAAAAAAAACAAAACAAAAAACAAATACCAACTTTTTATTTACTTTAGTTTTCTTCACTTTTATTGTTTTAAATATTATAATAAATATATTTCATTATTTCCCCTTTTAAAAAAGTAAATAAAACTTTGTTTCATTAGAGAAAAGGAACACTTCTTTTGTTCTTAAAATCATGTATTTATAGAAGACATAAAAAAATGAAAATTTGTAATCATATTGTCCATAAGTGATTTAGGGCAAGGCTAAAGGTTGTCTCTGTGTTATGAGAACAATTAAAAGCTTATTCCCACTTAAAAATATCTTTATGTGAACTGACATGGAGATTATTATTTTGAATGTCAGAAAGGAGAATGACTTGAGATGCGATTTAAAAAAAATCAAATCACCTTCTTTCCAAACCCTTCCAAAATAGGGGGAAAATGAACCTTGAATTTTTATTGATATAGAAATGCTTACTTTGCTGCAATTTAAAATGATGCCTCATTGCTATAAGAGAGAACATAAGCTTTCTCCTGTTTCTTTTGTCATGGGACACAGTACCTAAATTGTATTTATTAGAAAAGAAATTCACTTTGGGAAAGGAATATTACTCAGCAGCATACTTGAAGGTAATATAACTCCATATGTGCTCAATTAAACAAATAGGTGTTCATTCTTTTGACCATAGTTAAGTGGATTGCCAAAAATACTTTTGAAATAACTTACTTTTATAGGGAAAAAAGGAAATAGTTTATAGAGAAAGCACTGTTGCTAAAAATGCCTAAGTAACATAGTATTCCTTGGTTTACCTGTGGAGCAAAGTTGTAAGGCCGCATAGCTAGGGCTTTGTTCATAAGTACTAATAGTGATCAAGATGCTACTGATTTAACAGGAATAATCAATAGGAAATTCCCAGATGTTATTCATTTTCCTCCCAACTGATACAACTTCAATGATCTCTTCCTGGCCTGATCCTTATATAGCAGCTGTCACACTCCATTCTGGGGTCTCTGATTTCCTCTTCTACTCTATTGAATTTATTTAATAAAATTGATTTATCAGTGCTTTTCATTTTACATGTCTCAGTCACCTTTTGCAGAGCTCTCTTTGTGCTACTTATGAGCCTACAAGGCAGTTTCTCCTTTTAGATATGTCTCAGTCTTCCCAGGTTTTCAATGCTGATATTACTAATATTTTATATAGTAACTAAATGAGAAATTTTGTACTATAATACTAGTCTTACATAGTGGAAATGTTGAATACCCAGTGCTATATATTTATTTATTCCAGTTTTCTGTCTATATCCTTTTATCATTCAAAATAATGTAATGAAGAATTAATATTTCTAATAATTTTACTTCCTAATTTGCCTTAATAAAGAATGTAACCATCTCTTCTTAAGATATGAGAATAAACTATTTCCCCTCCAAATACCCTGTTTATGACACCTACAATTCAGTTTTCAAGGAACTTCTGGGTCAGCTTTGATTTATGTGGGAAAGTATGCAAGGATGTCAAACTTATGCATAACAGAGATCTGGACAGTCAGAGCCAGTGTGTTATCTCATCTTAACTTTGACAGCTGGGGTGCCCAGATACTACTAATAATTAATTGCATGCGAAAGACCTATTCAAATGGTAAATGAAGCAGCAGAATGGTACTTTACATCCTATGAAAGCACAACACACACAGTGGGTGCTTAATAAATGTTTCCTGAAGGAACCAAATACATTACTAACCTGTTTTTTTTTTTGTCCAGAAATGCAGGTTCATTGAATTTTAAAACTGCAAAAGAGATTAGAAAGCATCTAGTCTAGCCACATGTTTTACTAGGATAACTTAAACTTATAATGGTGAATCAACTTGTTCAAGGGTGGACATATTTTTTACCTAATGGCTGACTTGGGTTTTGAACTCCTAGACTCTTGTTCACCAGAACATGCCATAAGTTTATGCTATTGTAAGCCATATTATAGCTGCTTATTTAATGGTATAGGTAGGAATAAAACAAAAGACACTGATAGGAAAGGGGCTTGATCAAATTAGATGAAACTTCTTGATCATTCCCTCTGGGTAGCTCAGTGGCACAGAGTGCTGGTCCTGGAGTCAGGAAGACTCCTCTTCCTGAGTTCAAATCTGGCTTCACACACTTATTAGCTATGTGATCCTGGGTAAGTCATTTAACCCTGCTTGCCTTAGTTTCCTCATCTGTAAAAATAGCTGGAGAAGAAAATGGCAAATATCTCTGCCAAATCTTCAATATCTCTGCCAAGAAAACTCCAAATGAGATCAGAAAGAGTCAAACAAGGCTGAAAATGATGAACAATAACAACTTTTGATAATTAAAATAACTAAGTCAAAAGTAGATATAAATAATTTTGTCAGTGGTTTGTAATAGGACATGTTTTCAATCTTGCCATAAGGTCCCATGAAATAAGGCAATAATTACTTATCTACAATTGAAATGATGCTGTGATAAATGAGGATTATAGATTAAGGTAAGTGCTAAAGTTTAAGAATGTAAGAAAGAAGAGATTTGGAAAACAAAGTATGAAATGCTGGAGTAGTTTGCTTTCTAGCTGGTCTGTAATGCCTGCTCACTGGGGAGAAAACACTGCAGTGCACTTAACCAAACATTAAAAAAAAACATATTAACTTATTAATAATAATAAATAATATTAATAAGCAGTTATATAGCTCCCTATATCTTTGAAGCACTTTAAGAACATTAGCTAATCAATTTCAATGGCTTTTTTTCCCTGATACTAATCTTAGCTTTGAAAACAGATACCACTTTGTGAATTGCAAGCTGGTAACAAATGTGCTTTCTCAGTAGATGAAATGGACCTGCTATTGCCCACAATGGGACATGTGCTCTGTTCTGCAGCCTGAAACTCTTCAAAATTGCCAAAGTCTCTTTCTCACCTATTTCTTTTGGATAGAGAGAGCTGAGACCCACCTTTTCCCTATGGCTCTGATTATTCTATTTTCCCTGCACTGATAACTGACTATGCAAAAGATAACTGCTGCATATTTCCTTATTCTCTATTCTGCTTAATGTTGCAGGGGAAACTAAATGAGATTGCAGTGTACTCGGGCTACACATCCATGGCATATAAACAGAAATGCTGCCTGGGCAGTCCCTGCATTGCATGGCAATACCTAAAGGAGGTGGCCATTTTTTCCACTGGAAATCTGTCCCGTTAGGCAGGTCACAAAGGCAAATGAAACAGTTAGGGAATACTTGAGAACCCTAGCTTTAAACTGACGCTATGGTCATGGAGTTTCAGCAATTAAAAGATATTTCAACTCAAGTTACTTTTTTATTAAAGCTTTTTATTTTCAAAACATATGCAGGGATAATTTTTCAACGTTGACCCTTGCAAAACCTTGCATTCCAAATTTTCCCCCTTTTCCCCTCACCTAGATGGCAAGTAATCCAATATATATAAAACATGTGCAATTCTTCTGTACATATTTCTGCAATTATCTTGCTGCACAAAAAAAATCATATCAAAAAAGAAAAATTGAGAAAGAAAACAAAATGCAAGCAAATAACAACAAAGAGAGTGAAAATGTTATGTTGTGATACAAACTCAGTTCCTACATTCCTCTCTCTGGGTGTAGATGGCTGTCTTCATCCCAAGATCATTGCAACTGTCCTCAATCATCTCATTATTGAATAGAGCCACATCCATCAGAATTGATCATTGAATCAATGTCAGGTTACTTCTATAGCCCATCTTGCTAGCACAGAAGATTTCTGTTCATCTCTGTTGACAAGACAATCTCAGAGATGTCTTCTCCTGAGATCCTATAGGGGATGTATTATTGTTTCCTCTGTGTGTCATTTATCAGACTTGGCAAAGAGAGGTGGAAGGGACCTTGAAGGTTATCCAACCCTCTACCTGATAAATAAACCTTTTCTACAGTATTTTTGATGGCTTGTTATTTTTGTTACCTACTTGAACGTTTCTCACTACCACAAAAGGCAGTTTGTTCCATTTCCTGAGTGATATAATTATAATTAAAATAATAGCTACTCTTTATATAGCATCTATTATGTGACAGGCACCGTTTAAACATTTTAGAATTATTATCTTTTTTAATCCTAACAATAGCTCTATGTGCTATTATCCTCACTTTACAGTTGAAGAAACTGAGGCACAGAGGTTTTAGCTGGCTTGCTCACTTTTGAACTCAAGTTTTCTTGATTCAAACCCAGAATTCAGTCCATTGCGTTATCTTGGAACTTCTTTCTTAATTAAGCTGAAATCTACTTTCTAATAAATTATACCCATTACTCTTAGTCTTCTCCTCTAGATTCAGACAGAAAAGTCTGCTTTTTCTTCCACAAGATAGCCCTTCATTAATTTTTAGGAGATCTACTATGTCTCTTTCATATTAAACATAACCAGCTAGTTCCTTCGACAAATTTGAGAGGCTTGAGGCTCCTCTACATTCATTTGAGTCTAACATTCTAAAAAACCTCATTTAAAAAAAATTCCTTCTATTTCAAGGATCTTGAAAGGTATCATTCTGTTTTAGTCACAGAATCATTGTCAATAGTCTTCCCTGAAGGTTTAAATGGGTCTCATGTGCACTTCTGAATGTCAATCAGAAAAACTGGCACCCTCTATCTATAGAAGCCACCCTGGAAGTGAATGGGCATTAAGTACTTTACTGCACATCTACATTTAAGGCAATACTAACTACTTAAGGCTAATCACATACTAACTACATATCCCAGTGACAAAGCTGCATCCCCACTTCGTCTGTATTGATCTCCCATCAGTCATTTGTAAGTGATCGTGCTAGACATGGCCCTTGGGCATTTTTCCAATACAAAAGCCACTTAACATTAAAATTGCAGGATCTCTTTTGGCTCTTTTACAAGCCTTTATCAAACCCATTAAAAAACCTACCTTTAATCAGGAACTATACAAATTTCTTCACCTTGGACCTTTGACCTCTCATCAAGATGACAGAAAAAACTACTTTATAACTCTGATGGAGTTTAGTAGGGGGGTGGAGTTACAAATATGCAAAATTTGGATATGGGGTTTTCCCTCATCAATACAGGAGGGTGGCTGTTTTTAATCTGTATAAACACATATGTTATCTAACTGTGATTTTAATAACTGGCAGAAAAAAAAGATTAAACAAATGCACTCCTCAAATTTAGGAGGCTTGGTGACTTTCAATTCTGTTTTCATAATTTACCCTTAGGAGGGGAGGAGATTTTGCAGTGCATTTAACAGACATCTGTTGAGATACCCATGTCCATTTTAGGCAGCATGCCAAATAACTACTCAGGGAAGCAGCTCTTCCCAAGTCCCACCCTTAGTCACTTTATTTTTTTTTTTGGACTATCTGTTTTGATTTGTGTCTCATAAATATATCAGTTACTGGAGACACTGAGAATTTCCTTGGAAGAAAAGATACATCTCATGATGGAAATAGTCTAGCATATAAGCAAAGGTCAAAAGCACTGTGACTGATTGTTTCAGAATAAAGTCCAAGTCCCTAAAAAAGTATGGGAGTTGACAGCAAGAATAAGAGAATACAAGTCACATCTTGGGGCCATTTGTTTGAATGTCTTCTGCTGTTGATTCTGTCTAGCAGTTATCCTTGCCATATTACAAGGTATTATCCTCTAGTGTAAATTCTCTTTTGGAGAAAGATTAAAAAAATTCTTTACAAGGCAAGTTATTTGGAGATGAGATACCCACTTCGAGGAGACCTCTTTTAAAATAGTTGGAACCCTTTCCAGGGCCTTACCCAGTAGTAAACTGTCTATTTTTGAAATAGGGACCAAAATTCTATTCATGTGTTTCATTTACTCCACTTTAATCTACTTTGACTTAAATCATGCAGGTAGAAATTGATAGGCTTAAAATCTGAGAGAATATTACCCCATTTCTCATAGTTTAATAAAGCTATTTCAAGAAAGGAGAAAACACTGGGATTTCCAACAAGTATGGAATTCATGACCTTTTACCCTTTTGAAATCTTGTTTCTTTCAATAAACAGATGCAAACTCAATGATTTTAGGAAGCAAAGAAAAAGGAATACAAATGAAAACATTAAAGTATTTGAGCACTAACCAATACACAAAAAAGAAATACACTACATTTCCCATTGAATATCCACTTGTGGACATCCCTACAAATGTACAGAAGTATTTTATTTTCAGTTTAATTGTAAATATCATCAGCCAAAATGACTGTTTAGTTCACCAATTGGCATAATACAATACCACAATATCTAGTCACTTTGGAACCCCTTCCCATGTTTCATCCTTCCTGCTTTCATTTTCATATTTCACAAATGTGTATGTAACTGAAGCTGGGCACACCGATGTCACTTGTACTTATATGCATGTATCAGTGATTATCTTATAAGACTCTTCATATTACTGCATGTTTTTCAAAGATAGAAATTTAATCCTTGATCTCTTTAGCAATGACCCACAGCGCCTAAAGCAGTGTTCTATTTTTTGTACATATTCAATAAATAAGGATTAAATTATTCTGGGTAATGTCATCTCTTTATACAGAGGAAAAAATGATAAGTACATCTCTAGGTATTTTATTTCATAGTGTGGGTTTGGAACTGTTAGAGTTTGCTAGTATTTTTTTGGAGAAATTTTGAGAAAAAATACTAAGATCGTACTTACGTGGCATGAACATTGACATTATTATGAACTTTTTTCATGAATTGATCTAAGAGTGAGGAGTATAGGATGATAACTGGCATTTATAAAGAGTTTAAAGATTTATAAAGTGTTTTATATGTATCATCAGTTATGATCCCTACAACAATCATTTGAGGTAAGTGTTATTCATATCCCCATTTTAGAGATGAGGAACTGAGCTTCAGAGAAGATGATTTGCCTCAAATTACATAGTATTAGAGAGAAGAATTAAATCCAGATTTTATGACTGGAGAGCTGATACTTTTTTTTCTGTTATACCATACTGCTTTCCTTTTTTGCTAATATAATTGCTGTTAACTATGATGTTTGCATTTTGATAAGATTATTTCATATAAATATTAATAATTATTAATCCAAGTCTTTTAAATCATTCTGTCCAGAACAACAAATACTCTCAGTTAATAGGGACTTCATCCAGTGAACCAGGTTTTAAAGTCTTTGAATTCAATTGCCAGCAATTAACTGATTAACAACATATGCTTCCAAAATCATGTTATATATTAATAATGTTCAATTTATTGTTCTATTTTTTTATTTTTGGACTTCATACATTCAGAGATTGATTAAGATATTATTGAAACCTGTGGAATACTAAACATTCTGACTTTCTATAGACTACCAAAAAAAAAGAAAATGTAAACTAATGTGTATATATATATATACATATACACACACACACACACACACACACACACACACACGTCTTTACTTGAAAAACCAAAATGTTTGTGGACTAAAACGAGTTAAATTATATAACAATTATTTTGAAGAAATATAAAAGAAGGAAGCTATCAACATATCTTTGTTGATTTTTGCTTTTTTTCCCTTCCAAGTCTGAAACCTTATGCCTCATTCTGAGCAAACTCTTTGTTTTGAGGTAGGACTCACATATTATTGGACCTCTGAAGTTATTTTGTGAGTCATGCATTGAAGTCTTTTCTTTCATGTTATTCTACATGCTATTATTTCTTTTATATCATTTCTATTATATTATTACCATAGGATCATTAATTTATATCTGGAAGGAACCTTAAAGATCTCCAAATCCAATTCTTTCATTTTACAGATAAGGAAACTGAGATATATACATAAGTGACAATTCTTTGCTTCAGTTGTTACCAGTCTTAATCACTGACTGGGTATGGCCTCAGTTAAACTGAGACCTGTTGAAGACCTTAATGTAAAAAACAACAACAACAACAACAACAAAAAAAAAAAAACAATGTCTCCCATTGCATCCAGGGCCAGTCTCCAATCATGCTGGTTTATAGCTGGCCATTGGACACTGATGATTCTGGAGGGGAAAGTGAGGCAGGTGACCTTTCACTGTCTTCCCCTTCTGAAATCCAATTGATTTACACATCATTTTGGCATTACCTCCCTGATATCATGTTCCTCTTCCAAAATAAAGGACAAACAAGTGTCAGAGAATAAAAGAAAACAAGCTCAGGGTCAAACAAATATTTAAGGTAAGGCTGGAACTCAGTTCTTCTTAATTCTAAATCTCTCTCCATTCCTATATAATTTATTTTCCCTATGTAAATTGTTCTTATTTTTGCCATTGAAAAGAAGTCCAATAAAAGACCAGTCCTTAGAATGTTCACAATATTCTCAGCTTATTGTCAGCTTGAGCAATCTTATTACTAACTAAAAGTGATGGATATTTTGTCCTTTACTTCTCTGCTTCAGAGCATACATACATACATATATATATATATATATATATATATATATATATATATATATATATATTCTTTGTTTCCTATTGGTGGAGATAAAAATCCTTTTAATTGGCTGTATGTGCATATAAAAGACATGACTAGAGAAATGCATGGTGGCAAGAAAGACAAAAAATGGTTTAAGTGTTGGGTATAAGTTAGTAGCTTCGGCTGTCACTGGCTGCCATATCATCCCACCAGGGAGACCACCCAGCCTTCAACTCATCTCCTGGAGCCTCTATTAGTGTTGTGTCTGTTCTTTTTTAGAGGAATAAGTATATTATGATCTTACAAACTTCAAAAACTCAGAAATATGACAAAGGAGTCAACAGTAAAATCCATCAATGGCAATTGAGCCCATGGAAGTACCAGGTCTCAGAAGCCAACCACTTGACCTAGTCTAGCAGTGAATTGCTCAAATAGCTAAAATACTCTGTTGACCAAAGGATAATATATCCTATGCTGGAACCAAAAGTGATTTTGGGGGTTGGGCATAGAGTCATTTTATAGCAAATGCTTTAGGTTTGAGCCCAGTTTTTTAAAGCACTAAGTGGGTTAGTGTCCAGAATGTGCCATTCACTGATTAGTGGACACCCATTTTTCTTCTAGTTCTTTGATGATTCAACCTCAAAGGATTCCTGATGAAGCATAATATCCACTTCTAGAGAAAGAACTTATACTGACTAAAGCATTTTTTAAACTTTCATTCTTTTATTCTATTCAAAATTTATTGTACAAAATGACTAATATGGAAATGTTTTGCATGCATACAATATATAAGATTGCTTACGATCTTAGGGAGGGGAGAAGAGAAGAAAAAGAGGGAGAAATAGAATTTAGAATTGAACACTTTAAATATATATATTTTAAGAATTGCTTTAATATGTCATTGAGGGAAAAAACAAAATATTATTTAAAAAAATCCAAAACAACCTGTAGCTAAAATGATGGGTCACTTATTTAGTTAGAGTTTGTTATACATGAAATATGAAGGTGGTTTAAAACTAATTTCTGCAATTTTTCTGATTTTCCTAGCAAATGTATACAATTGGTAAGTTTTTTCTGTAGTAGTTTATATTCTTGGATTTTATTAAACATAAGAATAATACTTTAACTAGTGACTTAGCTCTAGCAAATCCTAATCACTCAAATAAAGATATGTACACTCATGTGACATAAATGAAACCTGGATTCATGAAAGAGAAGATACGCATATATCTACATAAAATCAAGAGAAAATAGAAGTTGAAATTTGTAGATGTACTATGTCAGAGAAGGTGATTGGTTGTAAAAAACCTGACCAGGCAATAGCATAGAATCAGAGTGAAAAAAGGAATTCCATGGAAGAATGTCAGTGAATTTCAACAGAAATCTTATGGAAAAAAAGAAAATGGACTTCCTTCCGGGGGTGGAGCCATGGTGGCGGAGATCAGACAGGA
>JAJPUD010004816.1:61821-151726 GCA_023553655.1 Myrmecobius fasciatus | reverse complement strand
GTTCAGAGAGATGCAAGAAGAAATAGACAGCAAAACTATAATAGTGGGGGATCTCAACCTCCCTCTCTCAGAACTTGATAAATCAAACCACAAAATAAATAAGAAAGAAGTTAAGGAGGTAAACAAAATGTTAGAAAAGTTAGGTATGATAGATCTTTGGAGGAAATTAAATGGAGACAGAAAGGAGTTTACTTTTTTCTCAGCAGTCCATGGAACTTATACAAAAATTAACCATGTGTTAGGACACAAAAACCTCAAAATTAAATGCAGGAAGGCAGAAATAATAAATGCATTTTTTTCAGATCATGATGGAATAAAAATCACATGCAATATAAGGCCAGGAGAAAATAGACCAAAAAGCAATTGGAAACTAAATAATTCTATCCTAAAGAATGAATGGGTGAAACAGCAAATTACAGACACAATTACTAATTTCATTCAAGAGAATGACAATAATGAGACAACATACCAAAATTTATGGGATACAGCCAAAGCCATAATAAGGGGAAATTTTATATCTCTAGATGCTTACTTGCATAAAATAGAAAAAGAGAAAATCAATGAATTGGGCTTGCAACTAAAAAAGCTAGAGAAAGAACAAATGAAAAACCCCCAATCAAATACCAAACTTGAAATTCTAAAAATAAAAGGAGAGATTAATAAAATTGAAAGTAAAAAAACTATTGAATTAATAAATAAAACTAAAAGTTGGTTTTATGAAAAAACCAACAAAATAGATAAACCTCTAGTTAATTTAATTAAAAAAAGGAAAGAGGAAAATCAAATTGTTAGTCTCAAAAGTGAAAAGGGAGAACTTTGCACCAATGAAGAGGAAATTAGAGCAATAATCAGGAGTTACTATGCCCAATTGTATGCCAATAAATTTGATAACCTAAGTGAAATGGAGGAATATCTACAAAAATATAGATTGCCCAGATTAACAGAAGAGGAAATAAATTACTTAAATAGTCCAATTGCAGAAAAAGAAATAGAACAAGTCATTAATCAACTCCCTAAGAAAAAATCCCCAGGACCAGATGGATTTACATGTGAATTCTACCAAACATTTAAAAAACAGTTAACTCCAATATTATATAAACTATTCGAAAAAATAGGGAATGAAGGACTCCTACCAAACTCCTTTTATGATACAGACATGGTACTGATACCTAAACCAGGTAAAACAAAAACAGAGAAAGAAAATTATAGACCAATCTCCTTAATGAATATTGATGCAAAAATCTTAAATAAAATATTAGCAAAGAGATTACAGAAAATCATTCCTAGAATAATACACCATGACCAAGTAGGATTTATACCAGGAATGCAGGGATGGTTCAATATTAGGAAAACTATTAACATAATTGACTATATTAATAACCAAACTAACAAAAACCATATGATAATCTCAATAGATGCAGAAAAAGCATTTGACAAAATCCAACATCCATTCCTATTAAAAACATTAGAGAGTATAGGAATTAATGGACTTTTCCTTAAAATAGTCGGTAACATCTATTTAAAACCATCAGCTAGCATCATATGTAATGGTGATAAACTGGAACCATTCCCAATAAGATCAGGGGTGAAACGAGGTTGCCCACTATCACCATTACTGTTCAATATAGTATTAGAAATGCTAGCCTTGGCAATAAGACAAGAAAAAGAGATTAAAGGAATTAGAGTAGGTCATGAGGAAACCAAATTATCACTCTTTGCAGATGATATGATGGTCTACTTAGAGAACCCTAGAGAATCAACTAAAAAACTATTAGAATTAATCCACAACTTTAGCAAAGTTGCAGGATACAAAATAAATCCACATAAATCATCAGCCTTTTTATACATCACCAACAAAACGCAACAGCAAGAGATACAAAGAGAAATTCCCTTCAAAATAACTATCGATAGTATAAAATATTTGGGAATATATCTGCCAAGGGAAAGTCAGGATCTCTATGAGCAAAACTACAAAACACTCTCCACACAAATAAAGTCAGATCTAAACAATTGGAAAAACATCAAGTGCTCTTGGATAGGTCGAGTGAATATAATAAAGATGGCAATATTACCTAAACTAATCTATCTATTTAGTGCTATACCAATCAAACTCCCAAGAGATTATTTAACTGAACTAGAAAAAATAACAACAAAATTCATCTGGAAAAACAAAAGGTCAAGAATTTCAAGGGAATTAATGAAAAAAAATGCAAATGAGGGTGGCCTAGCTGCACCAGATCTAAAACTATATTATAAAGCAGTGGTCACCAAAACCATTTGGTACTGGATAAGAAATAGAGTAGTGGATCAGTGGAATAGGTTACGTTCACAGAACAAAATACTCAATGACAATTGTAATCTAGTGTTTGATAAACCCAAAGACCCCAGTTTTTGGGATAAAAACTCACTATTTGACAAAAACTGCTGGGATAATTGGAAACTAGTCTGGAAGAAATTAGGCATTGACCCACACCTAACACCATATACCAAGATAAGGTCAAAATGGATTCATGATCTAGGCATAAAGAATGATATTATAAACAAATTAGAACAATGTAGGATGGTTTACCTCTCAGACCTGTGGAGGGGGAAGGAATTTGTGACCAAAGAAGAACTAGAGGTCATCATTAATCACAAAATAGATAAGTTTGACTATATCAAGTTAAAAAGTTTTTGTACAAACAAAATGAATGCAGACAAGATTAGAAGGGTAGCAGTAAACTGGGAAAATATTTTTACATCCAAAGGTTCTGATAAAGGCCTCATTTCTAAAATATATAGAGAATTGACTCAAATATATAAGAATTCAAGCCATTCTCCAATTGACAAATGGTCAAAAGATATGAACAGACAATTTTCAGACGAAGAAATTGAAACTATCTCTGGTCACATGAAAAGGTGCTCCAAGTCACTATTGATCAGAGAAATGCAAATTAAGACAACTCTGAGATACCACTACACACCTGTCAGATTGGCTAAAATGACAGGAAATGATAATGATAACTGTTGGAGGGGATGTGGGAAAACTGGGACACTGATACATTGTTGGTGGCATTGTGAACGGATCCAACCATTCTGGAGAGCAATTTGGAGCTATGCTCAAAAAGTTATCAAACAGTGCATACCCTTTGACCCAGCAGTGTTTCTACTGGGCCTATATCCCAAAGAGATTTTAAAGGAGGGAAAGGGACCCACATGTGCAAAAATGTTTGTGGCAGCCCTTTTTGTAGTGGCAAGAAACTGGAAATTGAAAAGATGCCCATCAATTGGAGAATGGCTGAATAAATTATGGTATATGAATGTTATGGAATATTATTGTTCTGTAAGAAATGACCAACAGGAGGATTTCAGAGAAGATTGGAGAGAATTGCATGAACTGATGCTGAGTGAAATCAGCAGAACCAGGAGAACATTATACACAGCAACAAGACTATACGATGATCAATTTTGATGGATATGGTTCTCTTCAACAATGATGTGATTCAAACCAGTTGTTCTGCAATGAAGATAGTCATATGCATCCAGAGAGAGGACTGTGGGAGCTGAGAGTGAACCACAACACAGCATTTTAATGCTTTCTGTGAATATTTCTATGCATTTTGTTTTCCTTCTTAGGTTGTTTTTTGTCTTCTTCTCTTTCTAGATCTGATGTTTCTTGTGCAGTAAGGTGACTGTATAGATATGTATACATGTACTGTATTTGTCATATAATTTATCCTATCTAGCATGTATTAGATTACCTGTCATCTAGGGGTGGGGGGTGGGGAGAAGGAAAGGAAAATTTGGGGGAAAAAAAGTTGTTTTTTTTTTTGCAAAGGTCAATGTTGAAAGGTCACTCATGTTTTGTAAATAAAAAGCTTTATAAAAAAAAAAAAGAAAAAAAAAAGAAAAAAAGAAAATGGAACTATGGACTCCAAAAAACAAAAACAAAAACAAAAACCAGTTAAGAACAAAATTATAAGCTGTGAATTCGGTGTACTTTACTCCTAAAAAAACTCTAAAAATTCTTTACTCCTAATCAGAAGACATTATCAATTTCAAGCCTTCAATTTCTTTTGTAAATGGAGGAATTAACTTCTAAAGTTCTTTACATCTCTAATTTTTAATATCCTATGGGATAATAAGGAGAATCAAAGTTCTGGTCTTTCTCTCAGAATGGAGTATTATCACTCATTTAACCTAAAGTTTTGAGAGGGAAAGATGTTTGCCAACTCCAACCAGCACAATCTGATCCCTGGTAAAATGTCAGTTTAGGTGAATTTCAGTAGTGACTCTTTTTCTCTCCCTTTCCTATTATATCACTTTCTTGAAGCTGAGAATGAGAAGAATACATATAACATTTAGAATTTACCGACTAACTTAGTGTTTTAATAGCTAAATCTATGGTCAACCAGTTCTAACTTTCTCCAATCTCAGAAATCCCAGCTTTCACCTTAGCAAGACTATTTCTGTAATTCTAATTATCTCCTTGGGACCAATTACATTGTCAGTTGATCCCCATAGGGTTTTTCTTATGTATATCTTTATCTTCAGTATGTCCCCACAGGTATCACTACAAATTAGTTTGAATTCCACAGGTAATTAACTTATCACTCCATTGTTACAATGTGTATAATACCAAAGGGTTACTCTGTTATCATAGAGTATCATGATTAGAAAGTACATCATGTCACAGAATCCTAGTTATACTTGTATACGTATCCCCTCTAAAGTAAAAATGAATACATGAATGAAAAAATTTATTAAGTACATAGTATTTGCCAAATCCTGTATTGAATGCTGGAGCTACAAATACAAAGGTGAAATGATCCCCGCCTCAAAGAGTTTATATTTTAACATGGTGAGACAATCCATAGAGGGGAGTGATTAATAGGGTTTTTGGGAGAGGAAAGCTACCTGGATTATGAATGGTTCTGGGCACCCAAGCTATGATTCCAGAGTGGGAACGTAAGGTCAAGAGTAAGGGAGAGGGAAACACAGTTTGGTTCCAGTATAGCATCATGATGAAGAGAAGTGAAGTGAATTGTGACTGGCTTTTGGGCTTAAAAAAAAAAAGATGAATGAAGCAATCTCCTGTCAGAGCAATGGGTCCTTAGGGCAACAGTATGAAGTATGCAAAGGTCAAATCCTCCAGGCCTTGTATGAGCACCTAGGTGGCTAAGGAAGAGGTGGCTGAGAAGTGAAAGCCATTCCTGTGGAGAAGGAATCATCCTCCTTCTGCTTGAAGACTTAAAATGATGGAGATTTCACTTTTCCCTCAGGCAACCTTTTCCAGTTTTGGACAGCTTTAAATGAGTTCCTTAAATGGAACTCAAATTTACATCTCTAAAACTAATTGTTCTATCATTCAAGGCCCTGCAAAAGAAGGCTAATTCATAGTCTACATGAAAACCTTTCAGATATATAAAGATAGTTATCATACCCACCCCCAACAAACAACCCCTCCCACAATTTTTTTTTCCCAAAATTAATGGCCTTGGTTCCTTTAACCAGTCTTCTTATGGATTTGTTTCCCTCCCAGCTTTCTGGAGCTCTAATATTCTTCCTAGTTTCCACCTTTGCAAATTTGGATTTAAATATATTTATAAGAATTTATTTTTAGCAAGATCTCTTCTACCAATGTCTCTTAGGGTAACCACCACATTCATCCTTCTCATAGGTGAAATAGATAATAAAAAACTGTGGACTTCAATGTTAAGTAAATTATATCCAGTTATGTAATTCTCATATCATATCATATATACAATAGCAAAAAAAAAAAAAAAAGCCAATACCTAAAAAGGAGTACCTAAGGGTCAAGTAAGCCTTCTGAATTAGCCTATCTATCCTAAGTTAAAGTCAATAGTAATCAGAAAGGTGGTATGGTATAATTGAGAAATCACTGAGCTCAGTATCAGAAAACTTGGGTTCCAAACTGGCTCGGACATTTGCTAGCTATGGTCCTATGGGCAAATGGTTAATATGCTAATGATATGGCATATAAATGTGGCCCTCCAAAGACAATGTTCCTTTCCATGTGATTTCATTCATTAAGCACTTCCTCATGTCTAGATTATTATAATGGACTCCTAAATTATTCCCTGCCTCTAACCTTTCCCTCTTCCAATTCATCCTAAATTGTTTAATATCTACTGAACAATTTTGCTTTTATCAATCTCTGCTGAAACACCTTTCAATGGCTTTCCATTGTCTATAGAGTCCAAGAAAGCTTCTTATTGTGAGAATAAGGCTCTACCAAAGAAATCTTAACCTCCTTTTCAGTCTATACCCTTCATTTTAGCAACACTAAGATTTTTGTCATTTGCCATGCAAAACATGGGGTCTATATTATCATATAACATATGATCATATATCATCATGAAAACATGACTCTATATTATCAAGCACAGATTTAAAGCCAGAATGTAATTTAGAGATTTTCTAGTCCAGGAGTTCTTAAATATTTTGTGTGTATCATTTTGACACTCTGGTGAAGACTATGAACCTTTTCTCAGAATCATATTTTTAAATGCACAAAATTGAATATAAAGGATTATAAAAGAAATCAATTATATTCAGTTATCCATCTATCTATCCATCTATATCTATCTATCTATCTATATCTGTCTATCTATCTATCTGTCTATCTAATCAAATTCATACGGACCTCAAGTTCAAAATTCCCAATCAAAATCAATCTCACAAAGAATTGATGTTTCCTCTACCTAAAATACCATTTGTCATCCCCACCACTCCCTCTCTCACTGTTCAAATCCTAACCTCCCTTTTATGTTCTTCAAATGCTGTATTTTCTGTGAAGCTTTTCTGGATTACTACAGCTCTAAGTGACCAGTTCTTGAATGTGAATAAAATGTAAATATATGAACGTGTGTGTATATTTTCTTAGTGAGTAATCATTTGTTCATATGTCTTTTTCTTTCACTAGAGAATAAGCTTTTTGAGAACAGGGACTTTGTCCTTGTTTTGTTTCCAGTGGTGTCAAAGCTCAGTGTACTACATCTGCCAGATGATTAATAAAAATTATTAAATGAATGATTGAATTCTAAGAGGAAAAATTTCTTACTGTTGGGGGAGATATTTAGGACAGATGGTCCCTGTGGTCTCTATTGAATCATGCTTCATGGATACTGACTGTTTTGTCTTTTCTTAAGACCAGTTCAAATGGTTAAGGAATCTTTTAGTTTGTCTCAGTGATACTCAACTTATGTGAAACATAGGTTTTACCCTCTCTTGCTGAAGGATAAATATCCATTTCAGTGTCTTTTATTTTCCTTTTTTAAAAGTTCCTTAACAAAAGAATAAGTGAATCTTCTTCATTTCCCAGAACTGGTTACAACTTGCCTAAAGAGAATTTTTTGACTTGGTTATTGTCCTTAGAGCTGCATTACATTAACATTCCCAAATAGAGACTTTTTAATGTGCTAATCTTGGGGAGGCAAAAATCAACATTCAAATGGTAATTATTTAGAAAGTAAATTGATCAATTTGTCCTAAGCTCCATGAAGATGAGCTGAGGTCAATCCACTTTGCCTATTAAGATTTTGAAGATATCTGGTTGGATTACTTTCACAGTAAAAGCCTGTTTTCCACTGGGGTTTAGTAAGGATTTAAAAAAAAAAAGCTTAAGCTCTACTGTTAAACCTTAGGAAAAACAAACTTTTAATACAATTGCATTTTGCCGAGTCTCAGCAAACTGTCCATGTAAATAACCTCCATGTTATTAGTTTTTTAGTAGTGTAGTGTTCCCCTTGGTGAAAGGAAAACTATTGCTCACTAAACATATTTAAAGTGAATCAGTTTGACACCCCAAGGAAAGAAAGGAAGGAAGGAAAAGGGGGAGAGAGACAGACAGAGAAGACAGACACAGAGACAAAAAAAGAGACACACAGAGAAAGATAGAAACAGAGAGACAAAGAAAAGAAGAAAGGAAAAAAGGAAGGAAGAAAGCAAAGAAAGAAAATAAAGAGGGTTATTCTCAAGATATTTTGTTTGAGAAGCAAGTTATTCTATCATACACTTTATTCAGAAGAAATAAGAACATGCATATTAAGCAAATATTTTAAAAATGCCCTATTGTAAAAGGTACTGGTAAATACTAACTAGTACAAAGTTTATAAAGTGCTTTGGTACTTGCACAACATTACATGTATTACCTCATTTGATCCTCACAATAGTCCTGTGAAATAAGTACTATTATTTTCTCTGTTTCACAGTTGAGGAAACTGAGGACCAGTTAAATGATCTGTCCAGGATCATGTAGCTCTTAAACTTCTGAGACAGTATTTGAATTTGACTCTATTTATCACTGTGCTACCCAGCTGCAATGCTATGCACCAAAGGGACCACAATTTTTAAAAAAGGGGAAAAGTAATTATCTTCAAGGAATTTAAACTCTATTTGAAAGGTTTTGATCATGTAAATAAAGACACAAACTACAGAGAGTAGGATAAGTTTGAAGGAGACAATGTAGACTCTTTTGGTCAGAGTAGAGAGTATTTTTAAATGGGCACTATGAAATATACTGGAAAGGTAATTTGGACTGAAACTGTGAAAGGTCTTGGATACTCAGCTAAGGAGTTTGTGTTTTCTTTGGTACATGATCAAGAGTGACTGGAATCTTTTGAAGAGGGAAGCATATGGTCAGACCTATGCAGCAAAATGAAAATTGGATTGCAGAAAGGGGTAATTAGAAGCAGGAAAACCAAAGTGAAGCATATTAAAACAGACCAAGTGAAAGGTGATTAGGGACTAAACTAAGCTGGTGGCAATGGAATTAGAAAGGAGATGACTGGGAGGGACATTCAACTATCACAAAAAATACCCACAGAAATGGGGAAAGAGTTTAAATTTTCATTTCCTTGATTATCTTATGACATGGGGACTAAACTTAGGACTTGGTATCCTCTTACAATAAATTAAAACAGATCAAAGGAGAAAACTTCTGAGCTGACTTTGACACAGGCCAGTCTTTTGATAGTTTAGGTTCAAATATCGCAACGAAATGAGACACTCTTAGGTCATCTAACAGTTAGTAGTAAGAGAAATATTTTGAACAAGAATGAGCATTGAGGACACCTGGATTTGATTCAGCAGAGCGAAGTTTCCTTTTCCAGTTACTCATTATGACTCAGAAGTCAAGCCTCAGAGGGTCTCTGGAACTCTTTGTGACTACTTTGTACTCAGGTGATGAGGAAGTGACTTAGCAGACTTAGCCTTTAGGCTCTTGAAGAACCAACCAAATATCTCAGTCAATACTGGCATACCTCTGAGATATTGTGGATTTTGTTCTAGACTACTGCAATAAAGCAAATTATCTCAGTAAAACAAGTTCTATGAATTTTTTTGTTTCCTAGTGCATGCAAAAATAATGTTTATTCTATACTGTAGAATATGATGCTATACTGTAGCATCATATAGTATTATGTCTAACAAACAATGTGCATATTTTAATTAAAAAATACTAATCATCATCTGTTCTCTCAGAGAATCATAATCTTTTTGCAAGTGGAGGATCTTGCTTAGATGTTTATAGCTATTGACTAATCAGAGTGGTGGTTCCTGAAGGTTGGGGTGACTGGCAGTTTCTTAAAACAAGGCAACAGTGAAGTTTGCCACACTGATTGACATTTCTGTTCATTTGAACACTTAGAGGCAATTGTAAGATTATTAATTGGCCAAATTTCAACATTATTCTGTTTCAGGGAATAGGGAGGCCCAAGGAGGAGAAAAACTGGAACATCACTTTGGTGGAACAGTCAGGACACACACATTTATGGATTAAATTTGCCATCTTATATGGGAATTGCAATTGTAACATCAAAGAGGATTGATCACATGTCACTGTATCAGATATAATAATAATGAAAAAATGGAGTCTCACAAAAATATTGTGAGAATTGCCAAAATGGAGACACAATGTGAGTGAACATACACTATTGGAAAATGGTACCAATAGACCTGCTCAATGCAGGGTTGCTGCAAAATTCCAATTTGTAAAAAATGCAATATCTGCCAAATGCAATAAAGCAAAGCACATTATAATGAGGTATATTTAGAGATTTAAAGGAAAATCTAATCTAACTTGCATAGGCAGAGGAGGAAGGATATTGCTCCTATTTCAAGAGTGAATTATGTTATTCAAAAATATTTGTCTAGTAAGCTAGCATTATACTTACCTAGTCAATTAAACTGATAAATCAACATCAAATAAATACTTATTTTTAAAATAATTAACTATTATGTGCAATGCTCCAGGAATACAAAGACAAAGCTTTTCCTGCACTAAAGTAGTTCTTTTTGGAGGACACCTGTTCTCAAGTAAGGAGTGAAGGCAGTAAAATTGAGACCAGAAAAATGTCCTTGGAAATTTGAGGAAGAATAGAGCACTTGTTCTGTAGTTAATCAAAAGACTAATTTAGGTGTACTGTTTAAGTGTAGGTTTTAAGATTGAAGTTCAAGAGTGGATTATTCCTCAGCCATGGCTTGAAACGTTCTATCAGGTAGCTATAAATTGAAGTTAAATAATTTGAAGCAAAAAAGTTGAATGAAGAATGATTTGAAGAGGCCAGGTTTCAGGGTAGAATGGGGATGGAGCTGAGGCAATATTGGGAGAAGAGTATGACAACTGAAGCAGGAATGTAAGCAGGGAATCCCTGCTGGACAACCAACTTGGGGAGAAATCAGGCAGTCACAATGACAGTTGAATACTTTCAAACAAAGACTGGATTACGGTTTATTCAGGCAGTCAGGTGTCAAGAGTTGATATGACTGTTGACTAATGGGTTGAATCAGATATGTCTTTAATGTAGGCAAGCCTTGGAGCTGAGTATTTATGGGGATGGCTATATATTGATGTTAATGGTTGCCAGGTAGGTTAATGATTTAGATTAGTGGGAATATTTAAGGGGAATAGAACAGGAATGTAGGTATCAATCTAGGTTATAGCCATGAGGAGGTACTAAGCCTGAAAAGTGACTATGATACTTTGAGATACAGTTGATAGGGCTGAATTTGGAATGGAAGAATCAGGATGTAAGCAATATAGAAAGTGTAAATCAGAGTATTGGATAATAAGAAAAATTGCTCCCAATAGGGCTTGTTAGAGTGATGGAAATCTACTGCCAAATTCAGCATTTTGGCTGAGTGACTAGGAGCTTTCCTTAGCTCCCTTCTCCTGGGATCAGCTCATCCATCTCTTTAAAATAAAAAAAAAAAGCAAACAAAAAAATCAGGGTGGAGCCAGTTTTCTTGTTCAGTGATTTCATTTCTCTGAGAGATTCTCTGTGACTATTATGGTGGCAGTGTGATATTTTCTTAGCAGTTTGGGAACTTAGACAATGGATACATGAAGATTGATTCTTAAGTTTTCAAGATCTTTTATTCTCTAATCCTTTCTTGGGACTGGTTTTAGGATTTTGCTGGCTTTTAATTAGAAATTAGACATTATCTATTTCCCCTTTCAGAAATAATTATAGAATTATAGATTTAAAATTTAAAGGGACTTTAGGGACCATGTAGTCTAAGATTCTCATTTTATATATGAAGAAAAAACAGTATTAATTTAATGACTTGTCTAGGGTCACAAAGGCAGCAAGATATAGAGGCAACTTCTGAATATATGTCCTGAAACTTCATATCTAATAATACTTTTTCACTGGATCAGGTTCTGGCAGGGAGATTGTTGTATGAGCTTGTTGGAATGTTGAAAATAGAAAAAGAACTAATAGAATAACTTGCAGATAGACACTTCATAACCTACTCACCACCAACCACCACATACCAAATACCTTTGCAGTCTTCTTTTATTTTATTTTCCTCCATGTACTCTCCAATATTCCACAAACAAGACATTCCATCTCCTGCATCCAGCATTTTCTTTGGCTGTGTCCCATGACGGCAATGACCTCCTTCTTTATCTCTGCCTCTTGGGTTTCTGCAGGTCCCAGATGAAATCCTCTCTCTACTGGGGAAGCCTCTTAATTCTAGTGATTTCCTCTTCTAATTATATCCTATTTATCTTTTATGTAGCTTATCCATATTTACTTATTTCCTATTTCTTTAATTGTGAAATCAGGAATTGTCTTTTTGCCTCTTTTTTGTATCTCCAGCACTTAACAAAATGCCCAGCACATAGTAGATACTTGATAAATGTTTATTGACTGACTGAGCAGTAAGTTCACTGTACCTGTCCTTATACCTTCTCTACTCAACAACAGACTGATCTGTTTCAATGCTGGCAGAAAGTCAAAGAGGACCATACATAAAATATCAAGTGACAATTAGAAAAAAGCATGGTTTACAAAACATAGGATCAATTTGTAATCAGTGGACTAAGTTCCAAATCTTGGCTGTACTTTCTATGATTTTTCAGTAGTGTGACCTTAAGTAAATCAATTAGCATTTTTGGCCTTGAGTTTCTTGATTTTCTAAAGGAAAAGTTCTTAACATTTTTTTTTCTCTCCTGGATTCATTTGATAGTCTGGTGAGACTTTGGTACTCATTCTCAGAACAATGTTTTTAAAGGCACAGAATATATAGGATACAAAGGAAGCCAAAGGTTATTGACTATAAAAGTGTGTTTCCTCCCCACCTCTCATTCAAGATCATGGAATTCTTGAAGTCTATCTATGGGTAGAGATTTAGTATGTTCAATGAAATGCAATCCAATTCATTTTGAGGTAAACTTTTGTACTTTTGGCCATCTCTACTTATTGGGACATTTATTCTTTTTTGTTGATTTTCAGTCATTTCAGCCATGTCTGACTCTTCCTGACCTCATTTGAAATTTTCTTGGAAAAGATACTAGTTTGCTATTTTCTTCTTGCATTTTACCAAAAATACTGGAGTAGTTTAGGATTTTCTTTTCCAGCTCATTTCTAAGATGAAGACACTGAGGCAAGTAGAGTTAGGTGACATGCCTATTCTAATAAATATCTAAGGCTGGATTTGAACTCAGAAAGATGAGTCTTTCTGACTAGCTCCAGCACTTAATTTACTGTACCGTAAAGCTGCCTTCCCTTTTTTACATCTAGCTCCAATTCATGTTTCTGCAATATCCACTTATATTCCTCTTAGTTATTCTTTCTTGGAGTCAAGGCCAAGATGCCTAATTCCTCTTTTCATTTGACAATATTTCAGATATTTAAGGATTATGGCACAATATAAAGAGAGTTGAATTTCAGGTCAGAAAACCTGAATTCAAATCCCATCTCAGACACTTCCACCTATTTGATCATTGACAACTTGTTTTATGTTCCAAAGCTTGACTTTCCTCATCTTTGAAATAGGGCTTACAAAATTTTTAATTCTTTAGTCATAGGGTTTGACCTTAAAGCACAATTTAAATGTGAGTTAAATTCTTCCTTCCCAGTGTTCAATTCTTTACATTAAAGATCTCAGGTTCCTTTAACTAAGGCTAATATGGCAAATTTTCCAGTCCCTCACCATCCTTTGTAAATGACATCTATCATTATTATTAGTGTTGTTATCCTGGTTGCTTTTTTCATCTTATTTTTAACTTTTCTATGCTTTTTGGATTAGGTGAAAAGATGAGACTCTGTCTTAATTGCTACCTAGCTTTAACCATTGAATGGGTGCAAACTCAGTCAAACTGAGATTTCTGAATACCTTAACTTAAAAAGACCAAGGAATCTATTTCATCCAGGGTCATCTCCAGTCATCCTGATCTATATCTGGTCACTGGACCCAGATGGTTCTGGAGGGGAAAGTAAAGCAGGTGACCTTGCACAGCCCTCCCTCAGTTAAATCCAATTCACTACCCTGATTCATTGGCTCTTCAAGAACACAAAACACAAACAACAGCAATTCTTAAAATATGAGCTCAGAGTTGAATATAGAATGGAAGATTATAAGATCCTTTAGAGTAAGGATTATATTTTGCCCTGTTTTATATATCCAGTACCTATCACAGTACCTGGCACACAATAGTAGCTTAATGAATACTTATTGATTGATTTATTGATTTAGATATCTGATAGGGATAAAAAGGAAAGGGAATAAACATTTATATAGGGTCTATCATATTCCATACACTGTGCTAACTATTTTTCATAAGTATTATCTAGTCTGATCCTCAAAAAAAGTCTGTGAGGTAGGTACTACGCAATTTACAATATTCCCATTTATAGAGGTTAAGGGACTTGGCCAAGGTCATATTACTAGTAAATGTCTGAAATAAGATTTGAATTCAAGTCTCTGTGACTCTAGAGTCTACACTTTATCCACTAAATCACTGGCAGCCCCTTTGTGAAAATTGCTACTTTTTTTGGACTCTGTGCATCCCTTAGTTGTGAGAATAGCTTTGGGGACTGAAATATCACAGAGTCATCACATATTGAGCTTATTGTTTATTAAAACCTTTAGGATTTTTTCATAGGAACAAGACTGTGGATGATGATGATGTCTTTAGGGATTCTATGACCCTCCAGACTTCTTCAGTAGGTCCAAGTTGCCTTCTCACCTTGGTTGAAGGATTTACCCTTTGGCCTTTTCTTCTAACTGGGGTTTTTCTTCTAGGAACTTCCATTTTGAAGAAGTGCCCAGGCCAGTCATATCCACTCCTTCACTTTTCTCCCAGTTTTACCTTTTACTTTCCAGACTTCTCCACTCTACCCTATGTGGGTAGCACAGTGTTTCATATATAGTGAGAACTTAAATGCTTGATGATCTGACTACAGTTGTTTCAGAATCATAGTTCATTCTTTGTTTTTTTATTTAAATCAATAGCATTGGGATTCTGATAAAGGAGATAAAAAAACTAGATTAAAGCCCCACTTTTATTTATTTTCCAAAATTTGCCCTAGGACTGCTGTCTTCAGCCTAGTCAATGAATAGATGCAGCAGGCCAGATTTGGGATTCCCCAAATTAGGTTGATTATGTAATCATAAAATCTATGTGGCAGCAACTTATCTGTTTTGAGTATATTAAAAACATCTGACAGTGCTGTTAGTGGAGAAAAATCTTTGGTTCAAGGTACATCTGGGTGCTGTGACTAGATGAAGTGCTATAGGTCTAAAACAATGTATTTTTAATGTTTGGAATATAGAAATATAAGGTGACTTTGCTCCAAATGGTGGAGCAATTACGTAGCATCAACCAACTGATTCCTATCATCACTGAGAAATAGGAGAACAGTCTAAGTGTTTCACAATGATTCCCTACTCAGATCTGAAGGGAATTGTTTTCTGGATATTATTTAAGCCTTGTATATTCATTTTATGTAGCATCATCAGTGCAGTTCAGGGTTTCAAGCAGAAATCATTCCCTTGGTCAGCCAGAATGAATGAAAGAATGAATAATTTTTTTCAAGTATCTAAGAAATGTGTTAAGGACTAAGAATAAAAATGAAAATTAAGACTGGATCTTCTCAAGGAGCTTACATTATAGGAGAGTTGACACATTGGAAGACTTCAGATGAAAGTTAGATAGAAGTGTCCCATAATGATTAGGACATAATGGTAAAGCAGATGTTATTGCCTCTTCTTTAATGTCATTTCTACTGACAAAATGATATTGGTTTCTAATGCTGAATCACTTGATAACGCCAAGGACTTTGGTGGAAAGAGCTTTCTTTTAAGATACTTCATTAGTTGTGCCTTAGCTCTTGCAGGAGCAATTGCCAAGCTGTATCTCTACAGGTTGCTTCCAAGGATAAGGTCTAAGAGTATTTTTCTGGAAGCATTACTATTCCCAGGGCTCTAGGGCTCAGGTCCAGGGCTGTCCCCATCAGGGTCTGAGAGTCAATGGTGGTCAAAGTACTAGAAGTAGATTTTTGTCTTGCCTGGCACATAATACTTCTTGTTCCTATCTTTGGTTCCTTGGTACTTCAGCTACCTTGATTTGCATGCATGGGTGGCAGTTGGTTGAAAATTGGTGAGAATGACTTGTCCATATAAATTGTTAACTGGATGATAATTATGAGAATTGTACTGAAAGCAAATGGATAAGTTTTCAAAAAGTACCACCTTTGTTATGGCTTGAGTCCACAATAGATATAAGCCTAATAGTTTAATCATAAAGGTCCGGAACATGGAATGTGATGGAGTTAGCCAGCCTGAGGATGGCTGGACAAAAGTACTTTTATGGTTCCCTTTCTCATGGTCTTAGATAGGTAGGCTAGCAGACTGACCTACGGTGGTTCCTTTCCTGAATGAAAATTTGTGACGAATATCAAACATATGTTGGACTTGGTACCTCTGGATTTATATTGATTATCCTTATATTTAAAAGGGAGGGTTCTTCATAACTCTGAATGTGATCAGATGTAGGATTCAGTAGTTATACAGTGTTTAATGAGGCAGCTAGGTAGCCTCAAGAATCACTCTTGAGAGTCAGGAAGATTTGAGTTCTATCTAACTAGAAGCAGAAGCAAATTTTCCAGTCAACTGGGCCTAATCTCAGATTAGTCAACCTCTCAAAAGACTGATTCAATAGGAGGTATGGCATTATATGTCCAGTCTTGAATTATATAGTCCAAAATGATCTGATATAGTCTGCCCCAGTATCTTTCTTACTTCTTTTTGAGTCAGCAAATCTTTTGGTTGTTGATCATCTCAGCCCTAAATCGGATATGAAATGTTTTATCAAGATACATAAATAATGCTTTAGTCTTGCCCAACTGAAGGCAATAGGATGGTGGCCATTTTGGCTTTGGCCCCAGCATTCTTTAGGAGTAGAGGTCTACCTTTCTAGAAAGGAAGGCTGGATGATTCACCATATTGTGTAAACTCTAGTGTACAGTCAGCCTTTTATTCCATGCAAAGTTGAAAATCCTCTTTTCCACTCCACTGAAAGTAGATCTTCAGAGATGTACTAAATTGTTACTGATCCTCTGAAGTATCTAGCCCCTTCTAGGAACCAGCAGAGGCCCAAATGACTTGGTAATTGCCTGAAGAAGCACAAACATGGGGGAGAGACATCCAAAGTAATCAATATTTTCTAATAACTGAGCTGAGGGAAAATCCTCTTGTTGGATGTGAAAATAGTGGAATTCAAAACAGAATACATGTCACTGTAAACCAGAATCTGGGCTGGATTGGGAAACAGAGATATGATCATAAATTTAGAGCTGGGGGGAACCTCAGGGGCCATCTGGTACAAATCCCCAATTTTAAAGATGAGGGACTGGCTCCAGAGAAGTTAAGTGACTTGTCTTATGTCACACAGGGACAGTGACAGAACTAAATTTTGAAGCAGTCTTTTATCTTCCATCCTGCATTTGTTTCACTATAACTTGGTGCATCTCCAAAGGATTTGAAAAGTTGGAGGCCTGAGCAGAAGTTTCACTCCAGGGAAATCTGCCTAGAAATCAGGAAAGGGGGAGTCAAGGAATGACTTTCTTTTGGCTACAATTTCATCTTGAAGTATTACCCTTTTTATCATCTACTGGCTCATGAATATGACTAAATATGTGCTGGATCTCTTACTCTGCCATGTCATTCCTATGCTGTAGGAAGAGACAGTTTCTTGTATTTGTTTTGAAAGGTGAAGTAGTTGAAAAGCAGACCAGTGAATGTGACACTGAACTTTGAGGCTCTCCAACTCCCAAGTTGAAGTAGTCTGTGTAGTTCACGTCACGTCCAAATTAGAAGTGTGCTGACACAGGTCAAATTGGACTTGCTTGTTAATCACTTTTATTTCTAGGTGATGTATTTCAACTCTGCAAAGAGTTGTAGGAAAAGTGAGTATGGATCAGGCTGGGATTGTTCAATCATTTTTCAGCCCTTTATGACATCATTTGGGGTTTTCTTGCCATTTTCTTTTCCAGCTCATTTTACAGAAGAGGAATCCAAGGAGAATAAGATTGTGTCTTTTGCCTAAGTTCATAAAGCAAATCTAAATCTCAGATCATATTTGACTTTGGGAAGATGAGTCTTCCTAATTCACAATTATTCCAGGAGTCTTCATAATCTATAATATCCACTGGGCCACCTAGCTGCCCAGGTTGACACAATACTTTCCATACTGCTACATTGGAAAATCTTTCTTTATTGTGGAGGGTCACTAAAGAGCTAGATGGAGCACAGATGGGAAGATTTTAAGGTCATGCATATCTGTTGTATTTCAGGTAATCATTGTAAAATATAATTTTTCTTGTACAAGTTTGGTGAAGAATATGGTTTGGTTAGAAAACTAAAGTACAAATTGTCAATAATATCCTTTGAGCATCAAAAAGTTCTTAATGTCCTTGAAGATTAAAGGATTGACATTTCCTCCCCAACTCACCCTCATCCTTTTATACCAAATAAATCATTCTCCTTTAACTCAGATGTTTCTGGTAGTAATACACTGTCACCAGAAAAAGA
Source organism: Myrmecobius fasciatus (assembly GCA_023553655.1). Taxonomy (NCBI): domain Eukaryota; kingdom Metazoa; phylum Chordata; class Mammalia; order Dasyuromorphia; family Myrmecobiidae; genus Myrmecobius; species Myrmecobius fasciatus. Next base: position 133,402 of record JAJPUD010004816.1, on the reverse strand, counting down.
AGGGTGATGAGCTGGGTTGTATACCAATGATTGATAAACATAGTATTGAAATGTGTGATCTGCCAGTTGTTGGATACTTTAATTCATAAAATATTAGACTAGAAAAGGAATGACTCTGTTTTTTTAAATTTTTAATTTAATTTAATTTAATTTGCAAAATATATGTATGGGTAATTCTTCAACATTAACCCTTACATAGCTTTCTGTTACAAATTTCCCCCCCTACTCCCACGCCTCCCCTAGATGGCAGGATATGCAATACATATTAATTATGTTAAAATACTTGACAAATCTATACAAATATATGTATACATATACAAATATGTATACATATTCCCACACTTATTGTGGTGCAAGAAAAATCGTATCTACACGAAAGACATATCAGATAAAGGAAACACAATGTAAGCAAACATCAATCGAGGGTATGAGAATGTTGTGCTGTGGTCCACATTTCACATCCCTCTCTCTGGGTGTATATGGCTTTCTTCAGTGAACAATTGGAAGTGGTTTGAAATATTTCATTGTTGAAGAGAACCATGTCCATCAGAATTGATCGTCATATAGTATTGTTGTTGCCGTGTATAATGATCTCCTAGTTCTGCTCATTTCACTCAGCATTAATTCATGTAAGTCTCTCCAGGCCTCTCTGAAATCATCCTGCTGGTCATTTCTAACAGAACAATAATAAAGGAATGACTCTGTAGTTGTAATGGTGACACACATCCTAGAAATCATTCTTTCATTTAATCTATTTTCTATTCCCACTGAGTTTGTATGTTCCCAGTAGGCCTGTTTTTTGTTATTGTTCAGTCATTCAGTCAGATTTAACTCTACACAGCCCCATGGAGTTTTCATGGAGAAGATATTAAGTTAATTTGCTATCTCCTTCTCCAACATGCTCCCATTTACAGACGAAGAATAAAGGGAAATAAATGTTAAGTAACTTGCTCCACGTCACATATTTAATAATTGTCTAAGGATGAATTTTCACTCAGGTTTTCCTGACTATGGGCCTACTGTTCTACTCATTGTACAACTTAACTGCCTTCCCATAGTAGGCCCACTCAAATTTAAACAGCACTAGATTATATTTAATTCATCAGATCACTGAGGTGGGGTTTTGCTTCCAGACAATGATGAAATACCATTCTCTCAGATCAAGTAGGCCTAAATGAAAATCAGTCTACTAGACTTCCAATTGAGACAGAGAATGTCTGGGGGGCAGAAGGAGGGAGAAACAGAGAAAGAGGGAAAAAGGAGACAGAGAATTCTTTTCTAATGAAGAGAAAGTGGCAAAGAGTAAGACAGAGAGGAAAAAGGAATAAAACAGATAGAGGAAAAAAAGAAAGACAGAAGTGAAATAAAAATAAAAGTAAGCACAAGAAACTGGATGAGGGACATAAAGTGATTTATGGAAAGAGATCACCTTAAAGGATTGAATGCAAAACAAACATCAGGGACTAAATGATGATTAACTCCATAAAAAAAGGGAAAATTGATGCAAAAAAATTTAATGCAAGAAAGCAAACTTAATGACAGAAGCATTCAATGTGAATGAATTCAATTCACCAATACAATGTAAGAGGAAAGGCAGAAATTATATTACTGAAATTTATTGCATATAAGAAACACATAAAAACATAAAGATAAACAGTGAAACTTGGTCCCTGGAACAAAATTTATCATACTCTAAGTAATTCAAAAAGGTTGAAGTCATTATTTCCATAATATGACAATAAAATCTGAAAATGTCAGAAAACATAAAAAAGTATATCATGCTAAAAGGTATAATGTACAATGAAACTATTATTTTCTCTTTTGATTCCTTTCCCTTTTTATTCTATATTTGTGTAATGAGCATGAGCCCTAGAGTCAGAGGAATGGATTCAAATTTTGATTCTGATATAAACAACTTAGGTGGTATTAGGCAAGTCACTACCTCTCTGGATCTCACTTTTTTCATATATCAGTTGTGGTGTTTGGACTATCTGACCTCTAAGTTTCTGTTTCTTATTCTATGACACTATTATTTCTTCTTTTCCAAGAGATAATCAACACTTGATAAGCATTTTTTCAAATAAGTACCTGCTATGTATTAGGCTAGGCATGGGGGGATAGAAGTACAAAAATAAAAAAACCCTATTTTTATTGCATTCCATCAGGAGATACACCATACATGTATATAGAAATACACAGAATAAATATACAAGTTAAATAAAAGGAAGATAGAAAGCACAACCATAGTTAAATGCTACAAGGTTAGGTACACTAGAAGGAAAAATTGATCCTGAAGTCGAAGGATCTAGTTTCAAAGTCTTCATCTGGCACTTCCTATGTGATAATTGACAATATACATAACTCTTTGCATCTCAGTTTTCTCATTTAGAAAATTAAATAGTTTTATTATTTGGTTCTTTGGAGTCCCTTTCACAGCTTTATATCTATGAACTTGAAGGATGTAAATCACTTTCACCAATGCAGATTGGCAATATCTCAGTAAATTTTAGTTTTACGAGTGTTGCCTGGAGGCATTTAGAAGTTACAGGCCTTATCCATAATTGTAAAGTATATAGAAAAGTCAGGAATTGGACCTATTTTTACTGACTCCAAGAATGTGTCTCTTGTCTATACTATGACTGCCCCTAGAGGAAAAATGTATTTATTAAATAAATGGATTAACATCTAAATCATTAAAGGAAAATTTATCATAAATGTGAAAAAAGAGTAATAGCAATTGTAGGAGAACTTCATATTCCTTTTTCAGAGGAGAAAAATTAATGAGGGAAAATGCATATCTGAATAGCTTATTGTCAAAAGAGATTTAAGAGGCAAAAAGTTATTTCCTTTTAGTGACATTAAATTATGTGCTACAGATCATTATATGGCATCACTACTGATTATGTCTGATTATGTTTTAGAGAATAAATAAATCATAAAGATTCTTTTATAATATATGAAATTAGCACGTTCTTTATAATTATTTTATAATGAAAGCATAAAAGAAACACAGACATACATGTAAAGAAAAAAAATCACATCCTGAATGAATGTGTAAAAGTGCAAATGATAGAAAAATAGTGTCCCTTCTGGTTCCCCAATTTCACGCTTATTGGGAGGACAGTTGTCCAAAGGGCAGCTGGCTACTTCCCCCATGATACTAGGAATAATCATGAGAGACTAGGTTCCATACACTGTTAATCACAAATCCCACTCATGTGGTTCCCAGAGCCACAGTAATCAGTCTTTAGAAAAAGTATTTAAGATAATATAACACAAGTATATTTGATTAAAAAATAAACAACATATTCTCCCCACCCCCAGACTATGGACTTGTTTTCCTACAAATACAATACTCAAGTAAAGAATGATTTCTAATTTAGAGTGCAATAGGAGTAAGATACATGTATAAAGGAAATATGTAGAAAAAGAATAAACACAAATTCTGGATACTGAAAGTCATTCCTTGAATTCTAGCTAGTATTCTTACCTTGGACAAGATTCATGTTTCTTGAAGATCACTTTCTGTGTGACTATCTTTCTTCAGTTATATTTGCCTATATGTGTTTTTCTCTATTTTTTTTGTCCTCCTGGTGTCCTTAATTTGTATTGTTTTGTGCTTGATGTATTTTTCCTAGTAATCTAGTCTGTCCAATAGTGTGTTTTTTTAGAGAAAGGGAAAAGAGAGAGAACTTCTTCCCCACTTTCCCAAAAAATGAATCACACTCAGAAGCTTACATCCAACTCTGATACTAGAAACTCAATTTGAACTTGTTTTACTATAACACTAGATTAGTCCATTTGACTAAACAAATTGCTGAAATTTCTGTTGCTAATTAAAACTTCCAGGGGAGTGATTAGCTAATTTGAAGAAACAATCAAACTTCTCATCTTGACCCAATTAAAGAAGAGTGTACACCTGATAACCACCAGGTATAGATAATTGTTTTCATGTTATGAACAATAATAACTAATAATAATTATTGATGATTGGTTGAAGTGGCCATGGTACCTCCTTCATTATAATCTTGCCCTCAGTTAAACATTATCTGTCTCTAGCAAATCAATTGAAGTACTTTAAGAAAAATCTATAATCTACTCCCTCCCCCCCCCAACTTGGAAACTCTACTTTTTTCAAGCATTGTTTTTTTCAAGTATTTCCCCAACTTCCTTATACCAAAAAATCTCAGAGAAGCCCATGACTAAAGTTCATAAACAAATCCATAAATTAATAATCTACTCTGAGCCTCTCAAGGTAGTACCTCATCTAAGTCTGTGCTCTCTGGACAATGCTCCATATAATAGAACTTTCCTTCCTTCTCCCTTCTGTCAATGTTGTGTTCTTGGCTGAATTAATCACTCAATAAGTATCTATTTAGTGAGTGGCTATTTATGTACTAAAGGTTGAATATATAAAAACTAAAATTAAAAAGAATCCCTCTCCTCAAGGAATTTACTATATTAGAAGTAAAATAAAAAAAAAATTAAACTATGTTCATGGGTATAAATAGATTCAGTGTAAACTTATGTATTATAACAATAGAATGAGTGGCTTAACCAAAAACAGTTACTTTAGTGGGAACATCAAGTGCTATGTCAGGCTTTGGTTGGAAATAATTTAGAATACAGACCCTAAAATACCACTACATAGGCAATTCTTTTACAAGTAATGCTTCAGTGGTATGGCACTAGGTATTGTATTATCTAACACAGAGTAAAACTTATCAAATAAAGTCTGCTTTAAATGGACTAATTTTGCTCAGTTGATATTCTAACAATCAAAGGTATAAAATGATTTTATCTTATCCTCTTATGTTTGCACTTCATAAAAATCATTTTATTAATTTTTTGAAAGCCATCAGGTCATGTGACCATTGCTACTATAATATATGGTCTTGAACTTTTTCTTTAAGATACATTTCAACAATAAAAAGAAACAAATAGCCATTTATCTCTAATATAAAAGAATCTTAGTCCAGATTCAGTTTCTAAATTTTATATATTCCAGAATGGCCTGGATTTTAACAGCAGAGGGTGTTGTGGGTCAGCATTGTCTGGGGAAAGGTGTTTATGCTACAATATTCTGTCACAGGAACATGCTAGTCATATTAGTTTTCTTGATTTCTGACTATGAAAATAAGATGATTTTAAAAAGAACTTTTAAAAAGAGAGCATACTCTTTTATTTTTTACTCAATTCAGTATATATTTATTAAGCTCTGATTGGATATAAAGCAATGGGAAAAGAGCTGAAGATGGAAATACAGAATTCATACTCTCAAAGAGGTTATAATCTTTTAAGGAATACAATATATGAATGTTATAACTAGATAACTAGAGTATTAATAACCAGATCATTATATTTGTGCTTTAGAGGTTAGAGGAGGGAAGGAAAGGACTCATGTAGAAGGTAATAAATGAATTTAGAATCTTGAAGAACAATAAGGATTCTGTGACATTGCAATGAGAATAGGGATTCTATGTGTAAGAAACAGCCTATGCAAGAGAAAAGTAGTATGATACAGAATGCTGAAATTAAGGAAATATTTTGTACCATAAAATATTCAAGAAGGGGGGAGATATGAAATAAATTTGGAATGGAAGACTGGAGCCCATGTGTGATCACTATTCCTTGTGTAGCTATCTCTCTTCCACCAGATAGCTCAGAGAAATTCTTATCTCACTTGATGTCAGAAGAGAAAACCCCTAAGGAAAGGGGAATCCCTATTTAGTATAATCACAGAGACTCAGCAACTAATTACAAGACTTTTTGTAACTATGTTGTATGTACTCCCTGAGTCATCATGACTAGTAAGAGTTAGGTAGAACATATTCATGCATGCTGGGATGAGGAAGGAGGAGGGAAGAAAAAGAAAAATAAAGAAGAACAAATAGGAAGAAGAGAGAAAGAACAAATAAAACAACCAAAACTTTGCATATAATTACTTTTTATGTTCTAATCATTTTTAAAAGTTATAAATTTATTTTCTCTTCCTCCCAATTCCCTTCTACTACAGAAAAAAAGCAAAGCAAAGCAAAATCAAAATGTTTTCTATAGACCACTCCAATCTTGTATCATGATTTTTAATTTTATGCTTTTAAAAAACTTTATCATTGATAGGAATATATGCAGTTACATATATGCAATTATGGGAATATATGCCTGATAGACTTCTGAGAAATTATCCCACTTCTTTTTATCCCTTTTCTCAGTCTAAGTCATAAGCATTAGAAAGAAAACCAACAAGTTTTATATGATTCTGGAATGTTGAAAAAAATAATGAAATGATACCCACGCAACAAAAAATCCTTAGAGACTTGTGCTATGAAAATGTGACTTATTTTTATTATTAGATAAGGGTTTACAAACATAATACATACAAACTGAATATATAAATATTTGTAAACACATATGCCCATGCCTTTATGAGAGTTCATAAAACTCAAATAGCATTCATTGATTTTCATCTTATTGTAGGAGAAAAGAGCAATAAAATGCATTCTGTATATGGAAACACTTAGAAACACCCAGTTTACCAATAAAGAAAAGTTTAACTGGCTGTGGTCACCTGAGATCATATTAAATAATTGCATGGTAATGATGTTCTGCCCAGTCAGGGAAGATTTGACCTATGTAAAAATATTTTATCTTCTTTATCTCATTAAAATTTAAAAACATCGGTTTAGAACATCTCTAAAATGAATGGACAAAGTAAATTATAAACCATTCCTGAAGCACTTACTATGTTCTGAGCACTAAATAAAAATATATAAAAAAATGATATAGTCCCTCCTTTCAAGGAGCTCACATTCTGATAGATAGAAAGAGAGAAGATAAAACATATAGGAAAATTAAGCTGCAATAACAGATGGCATGATCTAGGGTTCTTTAGCAAGAGAATGAATAACAGATTACTAGAATTTTGTAAGGTTTAGTAGCAAGGCAAATTATAAGTTCAGATGATCCTTTATATTACAGAAGTATTTTAGTTGGAGTCTCTTTGCTCTTCCAAATAGTATGATCATAGACTATGGCTTCAGGAGCCCATGACTAATGGTAAAGGGAGAATGGGGCCTCTAATCAAAGTGAAGCAGGATTCCTTTCTATGGTTGGGCTGGATCAGCATCAGGTGGTAAGAGGAAAGGGATATTGGCTAAAATAAGGAAAGATTTCAGTGGGATCTGGATATGGAGAGGTCTGGGGTAGTTGAACATAAAGGAATGTTATTCCAGGGCATGGAGATTAAGAAAAGATAAAAGGATTAAATATTTGTTACAAATTCAAATTCAAAATCATCAAGTTTCAAAATGACAAATGCAGGAATGATTTCTCTTGTTGACTTGGTGCCCTGTTTGTTTAGAACTTTAATTTTCTATTTCTATTCTTTTATCATCATTTTCATCCCTGGTAGGATACAAAACTTAATATGTTTTTACAGAATCAGAGAAACCAGAGTTATAAAGGATCTCAACAGTCATCTATTTGAGCCTATATGACAAGGAATCTCCACTAATATAAGTAACGAGAGGAGGAACTGGCCTAAGGAAGCCTCAGGTTTAACCTTTCTTATGAATTTTACAGAGGCTGTGCAAATATTTTTCAATCTACTTCCAATACAACCTTGAGTGTGAAGCTTGGGGAGTCTACCAACCAATCATTAGTCATTGAGATGTTGATAGAGTCTAGTGACTAGGACTCTTCTGGTAGGCTACAGGACTGGAGGATTAGTTGATTTTAGGAGTTATTGGGCTGGAACTGAGTTCACATATAAAATTTTCAATATATCCCTCCTTAATTGAAGAGAGTACCAGACAGGCCTTTTGGAACTTTTCCTTCTTAGATAAGTGAATAAGGCAAGAACTACTGTGGGAAGACTGTTGGCTACCTTATCTCTTCTTTTTTTTCATTCTTAACATTTCTTTTTTAATTTTTAAAAATTTTTTATTAAAACTTTTTATATGCAAAACATATGTATGGGTAATTCTTCAACATTAACCCTTACAAAGTTTTCTGTTACAAATTCCCCCCCCCAGTACTCACCCCTCCCCTAGATGGCAGGATATCCACTACATGCTAATTATGTTAAAATACTTGACAAATCGAATATATGTATACATATTTCCAAAGGCTACCTCATCTTTTACCTGCTCACTGTGTGTTCTTGAAGTCAAAATCCTTGTTTCTTTTGTGTTGTTTTTTCCTGATCTTAGTCAAATGAGTGTCCTAAGAAGGAAGTGTCCAGACAACTAGTAAGACTGGGAAATTGGAACAATAAAAAGTACAACTTACAGCCAAGGCCAGTAACAATAATATCAAACCAGCATAGTAGCTGAGGGACCTATTTAAATGCAGAGCAGCCCAAACTTACACATTAACATAGGGATACATCACAGTTTCTGATCTTTGGAGTCCTTTTCTCCTTTCATAGAGTCTTTGTGAAGTTGGCTTTCAGGTGACATATCAATGATGGATGAGTTGTTCCCTTTGCTTATCTGGGCTAAATCTTTGTAGAACTCAGTGTCTTAGCTTTGTGCTTATCCCTTTTAAATTTCATCTTATTATACTTGGCCCAACTTAGTAGCCTGTGAAGATCGTTTTGATGTAGATGTAAATCACACAGATAGTATTGTAAGTAGCAGAGCCAAGATTTGAAATTATGCCCTCTGATCCATATCTGGAAATTTCCTAGTTCCAGGTGAGTGATCTGGTCACTGCTTTTTGAAGAAAGATAGAACCCAACATTAGAACTATGGTGTAATGAAATGGATTGTCATTTATCCATATAATGTTTTCCTATGAATCTCACAATTAGAATTGATAGTTACAAAAACTGATAGATAGTAACTTACAGATCATCTACTATAATCCTATTTAACAAAGTGAAACTGGAGATAAAGTTGAATTTGAGGTGCTTATGGAACATCTTAATGACAGTTTCTACTAGGCAGTTGGAAATAGATGCTTGAATCTCAGAAGAGAGATCAAGACAAAAAATATCCACAGAGGTTTGGATTCTTGTGAAGCATATTGCAAATAATTTAGTTTATTTGTGGACATTTTCTTATATAATGAAAAGAATGTATTTAGTAGTATAGTCCAAATTGTGAGAAGATTAGTAACATTATACAGAAATAATGCTGGACAGTCAGGATCCTCATTTTATAGCTTTCCCCCCAAAAATATAAATTTTCTCCAATAATTCTCAAACAATCAAACTAAACATTGAATTATTTAAAAAAACATAAGCCTTCTTGGGCTTGATTTGCCTTGATTATAGCTGATTCCTGTTGCTATTATTTAATAGTGATTTATTTAGATTTTTTCCAGGGGACTCAAGTATCAAATGTTCAATGAATTATATTGAGAGGAAAAAAGATTTTGCTAATGTATTTTAAACAGTTGTGAAATTACCTACATTGGCTTATTCCATCCTTGAAATTTGCTGATCCTGCACTTAAATGCTAATCAAGGCTTCTGGGTTATTATTTATAACTTTTAATCTTATATCTGCACATGAATTATTTTCCATGAAACCTTATGCAACATTCTAAGTTGACAAGTGTATTTGTACCAGTGGCAAAGGGAACTAACTGCACAGGTGGCTGGCACTTAGCATTAAAACCTAAGGCATTAGGAATATGTATTTGGCACAGTCGCAGACATATCAAACCCACAGCAGGTTGCATAAGAAACTTTTTTCCTAAATGTAGCCATATACACATAGCTCATTAAAGTGGCATGCGGTATGTGGGTGCTGTCAGTAGATTTGTCAGCTACACAAACAAAATGAAATTCTGTAGATTGCAGCATGAAACCCCCATATACTCACCCCTCTTGCCTGAAACAAGCATTAGGGAAAGACACTTTCATGGTCTGAGCCATGTAGAAACTATGTGCAAATAAGGATAAAAATAGAAAGGAAATGAAAAAAGTGAATATTTCTCAGAGGAACATGTCAGATTAATTCTCCAACCTAAATTATAAACATTAGTTGGTTGTAAACCTATTGAGGAAGGACTTGTCCAGTTTTATATAAGTGGTTTAGAGAACTCATCTCTCATCTGCCATTTTTGCAGAAATATGAAAGACTTTTCTCTCTACTATTTGGACCAGAGGGCTTATTGATGTCTTTTGCAGCAACGGATAGGAAGAATTGTTCCAATAGAAACTCTCATCAAGTGGAGGAATCAAATGTTACATTCAATGAAAAATCACAAGGATATTACATGTCATTAGGAATTTTAATACAAAAGACCCTTTTCCTTAAGTTGGAAAAAATAGAAAAATTATGATTGTATTTATATTGTGGGATTCTACATTGATTTTCATTTTCATTAAAAGTAAAAGCAGACTTTTTGTATTTCTGTAAGAAACTATGAATTTTCTCTAGATTTGTGTATCATTCATGTTTATAGCTGAGCTGAAGTGGCCTTTTTCAAATTATGTTTAGTTCTTGTATGGAGAGCTGATGTTTAGATTTTGACATATTTGCTCTTCTACTCATACAGAATGTTTTTACTTTATTCATCTTTTCTTCTGAGATTTAGTACCCTATAAAGATTCAATAATGATACACTATCCAAAAATAAATTCATCTAAAATAAATGGCAAAAAAGTTTGTTATTACATATATTACACACTCAATAGACAATGTTCCCATTTACATTAATTGAGGAGGATCATTCACTTAAGAGAACATCCTTAGCATCAGCATATGAAGTTAGTATGGGCAATTCTCTAATTAAATTGATGAATTTAGAGTATTGTGAGGCACTATTCAGGATTTTGAAAATATCTTCTTATGGAGGATATTTGCATACTTTGGCTCCTCATGGAAAAGGGGGTGGAATCTCAACAATTTGGGATACATTTATGGACTCAAATACTGCTGTGAGTAGCCACTATACATTTGTAATATGCCTGTAAAAATGAGTTTTCCTGGATCAACTCTATATTTTTCCTTTTTCTGAGCACAGGTCTGAGGTTTAATTGTGGAATTTCATCCCTGGGTGGTGTCATAATTGGCACAGATCTCCCAGAGACCGCATCATCATTTTTACTTCAGCCCCACAAAGGGTAGGCAATGAGACCATGAGGTGACTCAGCTTTGGCAGAAATACAATTTGGGGTCATTGGCTGTTGAGTTCTTGGACCCAGCCCTATAGAGCTCTATACAAGGTAGTAATACCTGTTCACAACCATGTGTCCCCAAAAAATAGGAATTAAGAGGTTTAAATCAGAATGGGATCATGAAAACAGCTCTATGTTTGGAATGAGAAGATCCAGATTTTCAATCCAGTTCTACCCTTGCAACCTGTGACCTTGGAAGTCTCTTCATTGGTCTAGTTTTCAATTTGCTCCATCTATAAAATAAAGATGAGATTATTTTTAATATTTCTGTCATCTCTAAATCTTTAATTCTATATATTAGGCATTCTTGAATCAATATATTATAGAGGTAAAAGAGGAGTTTTGGGTGATTTAAGCCTTAAGGATTTTTGTTAGTAACCTTAAATTTAAAAGTTTTAAAAACTGGGTTTTCAGAAGGTTCCTGGGCAATATGATCCTTAGGGTTATTATGCTAGTGGCCTATGTTTGAGAAATCTGGTTCTCAGCTTTTGATAGAAAGAGAGAAAATTACAACCTTTTAGGAGACATTGAAGAATATTGTACACAAATATTAGAGTTAGAGTAACTGAAGGGAATTAAAATCATGAAATGGAAGAGCTAAAAATCTGGATTTTCTCCTTTATTGGTATTGAATAATGATTCAGAAAGTATGTGTTCAATGAGAAGCACATTGGCTATTTATCAACTTAAAGTTTGTTCAACATTGGGAAAGGGGCTCCAAGTACTGAAAATACTATCATAAGACTAAATGTTTATATGGGTCTCAGTTGGAAATATGTTATTTGAATGGTGAGCTTTTTTTTCTAAATGTAAACCACAGGTGGCAAAAATGTGAAGATCTTTAATAAGTCTTGGCAAAAGATGGGACGCTTGAGAAAAGGAGAATTATATTGATTATGTGTATATATATATATATATATATATATATATATGTTTGTGTGTGTGATAACAGCCACTATGTACTTTATATCCATATGTTATCTTGAGGAGTTTATGGGATTTGGAGGCTTTTTTATACGCATCTATTAAGATCTAGACATGAGCTGTATTCTGAGATTTCCAAGGTTAATTTGTGTATTGTTGTCAAAATGGGCCAAAGAACTATGATTTGAAGTGAATACTCAAGATTTGAACCCAGTCTGCATTATACTAGAGCAGAGAGAATACCAAGCCTTAGGTAACAGCACTCCATTCATTTTTGAAAGTGTCCCTACACTTCTATTATGTGGTGATGTTGCCCCAGTGACAAAGGTGAAAAAAAATCAGGTAAGCAAAACTAATTAATACAATGACAATTTAAAATAATACTAAGTAATATTTCCTGCTCTCCTATCTTTATAACAAAGTGAGGAAGATACATTTCCTGGCTCTTTTTTCTGGGATGAAACTTGTTTATAATAATGATCTAATATTCAGTTTAATGGAAGCAATGTGGCACAGTGGATAGAATGATGGTCCTGAAGTCGAGTCATTTCCCTGAGTTCAGTTCTAACCTTAAATACTTTCTAGATAAGTGACCAGTCACTTAACCCTGCTTGCTTCAGTTCCTCATCTGTAAAATAAGCTCCCATGGAAAAGGAAATGAAAAGATCCTGGAGTATCTTTGCTAACAAAACCCCAAATGGGTTCACAAAGAGTTGGGCATGATTGAACAAAAATGATACCTAAAGTGCAGAGTAGTTGTTTCAGTTCATGTCCAATTCTTCATATCCCCTGCAGACCAAATTGTCAGTGGGGTTTTTTTTCCTAAAGAAACTGGAGGTCTTGCTATTTTTCTCCAGCAGATTAAAGAAGAAATTAAGTGACTTGCCCAGAGTCAGAGATATTAAGTCTCTTGAACTCAGGTCTTGTTGACTTTAGGCCCAAAGCTCTGTGCCCACCTAGCTGACTCTTGTATTAATAGAGCTATCAGTAAACACTCATCCCACTCCCATCTATCCCCAAATTGCTCCAACTGTGAGATGCCTCTCAAAGTCTTTACTCATTACTTTAGGATTAGATGTTTTTCAGTAATAATTTTTGAATTTTGGGGTCCATTTTTAAAATTTTGACCACAATTTCCTATGAGTTTTAGTGTCTCAGTTCTGCTCTTTGTGACCTTAAATAATTTTAAAAAGGAGAAAACAATAATATCTACAACAAAAGATTGTTTTGAGGATGAAAAGAGACAATATTTGTAAAAACTCTTAGAATGTTGCCTGGCACATAGTAGGGAATATAAAAATATTTATTTCCTTCCCTTCCCTTACTAGCTATGTGACCCCTAGGCATGACATTCAAATACACAGTTTTCCACACATTTTTCTTCTGTAAAATGAGGCAGTTGGACCCCATGAGGTCTATGGTTCTTTCTATATCTGACATCCCATGATAATAAGATCTTGAAAAGAAATAGTTCCAAATAGGCAGAATATGTAACCAAAAACTAGATTTCAAATCATGAAATAGGAGTCATTAAGAAATAAGAAAACGGGGCAGCTAGGTGGTGCAGTGGATAGAGTACCAGCCCTGAAGTCAGGAGGACCTGAGTTCAAATCTGGTCTCAGACACTTAACATTCCCCAGCTGTGTGACCCTGGGCAAGTCATTTAACCTCAATTGCCTCAGAAAAAAATAAAAAAAAAATTAAAAAAAAAAGAAATACAGAAAACTCTGTCCCTCTTGATGGAAACTGGTATGTGTGTCAACCTCACCTACTCTTGCATATTAAAGGAGATATCCTTTTGAGAACTGAGAATAGGACAATTATTACAATAAATAAATCAATTATTAGACCATGATTTTTTTTTCTTTTGAATTATATAAAATATCTTCCATGTTTCCAATTTCTCATTGATAAATCTATTTTACTGTTGGACCATGAGGATGAATTCTTATGGAATAATGGCACTGCGGTCAAAAACAAACAAACAAACCCCAAAACAACCCTGTGTAGTTTTTAATTGTGATTTCAATTTGTGCTTTTCTCAGAATCATTTTTTATAAAATAATTTTCATTTTACTATAGGCTTTAATAGTTTCTTTGTAGCTTGCATTGCAGGAAAAACAAGCTAGTGAGGACTATTTTCCTCAAAAGAGCATTATTTTCTCTAGTTTTCCTTGAAAAGTGGAGAAATGTCAAGTCTCTGTTGATTCTGTTCATCACTCAAATCCATAGCATATAATTTTAGCAAAAACTTTCTTCATGTTCAGTTTTTCTTTGAAAATGATTCTGTTTCTTTATCTAAATTCAACTCTTCAGCCATCATTCTCTTATCAACAATTTTAATGAACCAGATATTTGACCTTTTCAACATTTTCATTGATATGGTTGGACAACTATTTCATACATTGTCCTAGTCAAGTTATTTACCTTTTAAAAACATTTTGTGATAGTCAAAACTCTTACTCTTGACATAATTTCATTGGAGACATAGGATGGTATAATAAAAAAGCCCTGGAGATGGATTCTAAAGACTAGATTAGCAGTCTAAAAAATTCTGTGTCATAATTAGCCAGGTGAATAAGGACAAATTACTTAAATTTTCCTGTCTTTAATTTCTTTATCTTCAGGAGATGGACTTTTCTTTTGGCTAAGATATACCATAGAGCCAGGGTTTTTTAAATTTTTTTCCATTCCTGGAAGAGAAACACAATAAAGTCGAATATATGCCAGGTTCCAAAAGGATAGTATTATTGTCTTTGCCAAACAACTGAGTGGCTTAGAATTTCTAACCCCAAGTCAGATAGTTGTCTGGGACAATAGAGTGCTATTCAATTATCTGACTCCAAAAACAGATAATATGTGCCTAGGTCATTCTATTTATTTGTTTGTTTCTTTATTTATTTTGCTTTAATTTTTCTTGCATCTGTGTACTATCTTATATCCTTATTTATTTTAAAAGTACTGTTAGCCTGTTCTTAAAAAGGTGAGAGATATTTTAACCATTGCATGATATTTTGTCACATTCATGCTGAATCAATTCCAAGATGGCCAAAAGGTCACCCTTAAGACACTACTAAATTATTTGTATTCCATAATGATCATTAAAGCAATAGTTTTTGCTATTAAAACAATAGAAAGTAATATGCCTAAAGAAGATGTCATACTCAGTAAAGAATAACTTCAATAAGAGTAGTATAATAACATCAGGGTAAGACATCAATGGTTCTTCATTGTCTGCATGCACTGAAGTATTGATTTCCCCTCTACATGTGCTCCTTGACCAGAAGCATTCCTTATTTTTGTGGCAATCATGCATAGTTCCAATATATACCCATTCTTCTCACAAATAATATTTCATTTGTGAGACAATTTAATTGTGAGGATGATATTAATATTTTTCTTACAACATGAATTCATTAAATGATTTTTTGAACTAATTGAGTCATTTGGCTGACTAAAAAAAATTAAGCACATTAATAGAAACTCATGCTCTATGATTCTGAGCAAAGGTAAGTGAAGTATTGTGAATCTTGATTAGATTTTTTTGGGGGAACCCTCTGTGTGTATGTGTTTGTGTGTGTAAGGGATTGCCTAGGTACTGCATATGTGATGATAACAATAATAACCTATTGAGCAATTTATGAATCCCATCTTTTATTATTCATAATTAGCATAATTAAAACATTTAAATTTTGTCAAAAATCATCAGCAAGCATTATTTGTAATGGGGATAAATTAGAAATTTTTCTGGTAAGAACAAGGGTGAAGCAAGATGACTATTATCACCTTATTATTCAATATTGTACTAGAAAGATTACCTATAATAATAAGAATAGGCAATGAGGAAACAAACCTATAATATCTTGCAGATGATATAATGGTATAGTTAGAGAATCGTAGAGAGGTGGAAAGAGAGAAGAAAAGCATTTACAGGTGAGAAAATAGATTGGTGGGAAATACACAGCTGGTAATCATAACTGTGAATTCAAATGGGATAAACTCTCCCACAAAATGGAAGGAAATAACAGAGTGGATTAAAAAGCAGAATCCTGCAATATGTTTTTTATAAGAAACACATTTGAAACAGAGAGATACATACAAAGTAAGTGTAAAAGGTTGGAGCACAATTTATTATGCTTCTGCTGAAGCAAAAAAAATAATAATGGGTAGCAATGCTGATCTCAGATGAAGCAAAAGTAAAAATAAATCTAATTAAAAGATATAAGGAAAGAAATTACATCTTGTTAAAAGTATCATAAAGAATGAAGCAGTAATGATAATAAATGCATATGCACAAAGTGGTAGAGCATCTACATTCTTAAAGAATATATTAAGCCAATTGCAGGAAGAAATAGACAGCAAAACTATATTAGTGAAGGACTTCAATCTCCCCTTCTCAGAATTAGGCAAATCTAGAGACAAAATAAACAAGAAAGAAACTAGGGAAGGTAATAGAGTCCTAGAAAAATTAGATATGATAACAATCTTTGGAGAAAATTGAATAGAGACGGAAAGAAATGCATCTTTTTTTCTTGGCAGTATATGGTACCTATATGAAAATTGTCCACATTTTAGGGCACAAAAACCTCACAATCAAATGCAGAAAGGCAGAAATAGTAAAGGGTTCCTTTTCAGACCAGGATGCAACAAAATTATATTCAATAAAGATCAGGGAAAGAGAATAAAAAAATGGAAATTAAATAATCTAATTTTATATAATGAGGTCAAACAATAAATCACAGAAGAATCCATAATTTTGTCCAAGAGAATGATAATGAGACAACATATCAAAAACCTATGAGTCACAGTCAAAGTAATTCTAAGGGGAAATTTTATATCTCTAAATAAGTACATAAGTAAATTAGAGAAAGAGGAATTAAATAAATTAGGCATGCAACTAAAAAAGCAAGAGAAAGAACAAATTAAAACCACCAATTAAATACCAAGTTAGAAATTCTGAAACTCAAAGGAGAGATTAATAAAACTGAATCTAAGAAAACTATCAAACCAATTAATAAAACTAAGGTTTGGTTTTATGGAAAAAACTAACAAAATAGATAAATCTTTTAATTTGATTGGAAAAAGGAAAGAAAAAAAAAACAAATTACCAGCATCAAAAATAAAGAGTGAACTTAACATCAATGAAAAAGAAATTAAAACAATATTTAGGAACTATTTTTCCAACTGTATGGCAACAAGTGCAACAATCTAACTGAAACGGATGACTATTTACAAAAATATAAATTGTGCAGAAGAGGAAATAAATTACTTAAGTACTCCCATTTTAGAAAAAGATATTGAATAAGCCATTAATAAGCTCCCCAAGAAAAAATTCTCCAGGGCTGATGGATTTACAAGTGAATTCTACCAAACACTTAAAGAAAAAAAAATAATTCCAAAACTATCCAAGCTATTTGGAAAAAAATAGGTAAAGAAGGAGTACTGCCAAATTCCTTATATGCCACAAATATGGTATTGATAACTAAACCAGGAAGAGACAAAGTAGAGAAAGGAAATTATAGACTAATCACCCTAATGAATATCAATGCAAAAATGTAAATAAAATATTAGCAAAGATGTTACAACATCTTGTCATCAGGATAATACATTATGACGAAGTAGGATTTATATCAGGAATGGAGGGCTGGTTCAATATCAGGAAAACTATTGCCATAATTGACCATATCAATAACAAAACCAACAGAAATCATTTGGTAATCTCAATAGATGCAGAAAAAACTTTTGACAAAATACAGCACCCCTTTCTATTAAAAACACTGAAAAATATAAAGAAAAGAGAGTCTTCCTTAAAATAAGTAGTATCTATCTAAAACCAACAGCAAGCATTATTTTTAATGGAGTGAACTTGGACTCATTCCCAATAAGGTCAGGGGTGAAATACTGAAAGATCGCTATAATTCAATATTGTACTAAAAATGTTGGCTTTAGCAATAAAAAAGAAAAAGAAATTAAATGAATTAGAACAAGCAATGAGGAGATAAAACTATGACTCTTTGCTGATGATATGATATACTTAGAGAATTCTACAAAATCATGCTCAAATCTACTTGAAACAATTAGCAGCTTTAGAAAAGTTGGAGGGTATAAAATAAACCCATACAAATCATCAACATTTCTATATCTTACTGACACAAAGCCCAACAGCAAGAGAAAGAGAAATTCCATTTAAAATAACTGTAGTCAAAATAAAATACTTGGATGTCTTCCTGCTAAGACAAATCCAAGAACTAAATGAGCAGAATTACAAAACACTTCTCACACAAATGAAGTCAGATCTAAAGAATTTTTAAAATATCAATTGTTCTTAGGCAGACCAAGCTAATATAATATTAATTATATCAATATTGATAATAACAATAATTATTATATTGGTATATACTGGATAATAATATTATATTAATGTTAATAATATGATATTGCCAAAATAAAATTGCCAAAAATTATTTTATAGAGCTAGAAACAATAACAACAAAATTTATATGGAAGAACAAAAGCTCAAGAATATCAAGGGAATTTAATAAGAAAAAATACACAATATTGTGACTTTGCAGTACCACACCCAAAACTATATTATAAAGCAGCAGTCACCAAAATCATTTGATACTGGCTAAAAAATAGATTGATGAATCAGTGGGATAGATTAGATACACATGACACAATTATCAAGCTCTATAGCAATCTGGTATTTGATAAATATCCAAACTTCAGCTTTTGGGATAAGGACTCACTATTTCACAAAAATTATAGAGTAAACGGGGACATAATAAGTCAGAAACTCAACATAGACCTATGTCTCACACCCCATCCAAAATAAGGTCAAAATGGGTACATCATTTGGGCATGAAAAGTGATACCATAAGCAAATTAGGTGAGCAAGGGATAATTTACTCATCAGATCTTTGGAGAAGGGAGGAATTTTTGACCAATGAAGAACTAAAGAATATTTTTTTCTTTTCTTTTTTTTTATTAAAGCTTTTTATTTACAGAACATATGAGTGATTTTTCTACGTTGACCTTTGCAAAATTTGTTTTGTTCCAAAATTTTCCTCTCCTTCCCTGCACCTCCACCCCTATATGGCAGGTAGTCTAATACATCTTAAATATGTTAAAATATATGACAAATCCAATATATGTATACATATCTATGTATTTATCTTGCTGCACAAGAAAAATCACATCTAGAAAGAAAAAAAAAACAACCTAAGAAGGAAAACAAAATGCAAGCAAATATTCATAGAAAGCATTAAAATGCTATGTTGTGGTCCACACTCAGTTTCCACAGGCCTCTCTCTGGATGTATATGACAATCTTCATCACTGAACAATAGAAACTGGTTTGAATCACCTCATTGTTGAAGAGAACCATGTCCATCAGAATTGATCATCATATAGTCTTGTTGCTGTGTATAATGATCTCCTGATTCTGCTCATTTCACTTAGCATCAGTTCATGTAGGTCTCTCCAGACCCCTCTGAGATCATCTTGTTGGTCATTTCTTACAAAACAATAACATTGCATAACATTCATATACCATAATTTATTCAGCCATTCTCCAATTGATGGGCATCCATTCAGTTTCCAGTTTCTTGTCCTTACAAAAAGGGCTGCCACAAACATTTTTGCACATGTGGGTCCCTTTCCCTCCTTTAGGATCTCTTTGGGATATAAGCCGAGTAGAAACACTGCTGGGTCAAAGGGTATGCATAGTTTGATAAGTTTTTGAGCATAGTTCCAAATTGCTCTCCAGAATGGTTGAATCCATTCACAGTTCCACCAACAATGTATCAGTGCCCCAGTTTTCCTACATTTCCTCCAACATTCATCATTATCTTTTTCTGTCATCTTAGACAATCTGACAGGTGTGTAGTAGTATCTCACAGTTGTCTTAATTTGCATTTATCTTATCAATAGTGATTTGTAGCATATTTTCATATGATTAGAAATAATTTCAGTTTCTTCATATGAAATTTGCCTGTTCATATACTTTGAAAAGGACTCATTTCTAAAATATATAAAGAACTGTTTCAAATTTATAAGAGTACAAGTCATTCACCAATTGATAAATGGTCAAAGGATATGAAAAGACAATTTTCAAATGATGAAATTAAAGCCATCTGTAGTCATATGAAAAAAATGCTCTAAAACACTATTGATTAAATTAAATTTAAATTAATTTAAAAACAATTTTGAGGTACTATTTCAAATCTCTTAGACTGGCTAAGATGACAAGAAAAGACAATGACAAATGTTGGAGGGGATGTAGGAAACCTGGGACACTAATGAATTGTTGGTGCAGTTGTGAAGTGATCCAAACATTCTGTAGAACAATTTGGAACTATGTCCAAAGGCCTATCAAACTATGCATACCTTTAACCCAGCAGTGCCACTGCTGGGTCTGTATCCCAAGGAATTCATAAAGGAAGAAAAAGGACCCACATTTGCAAAAAATGTTTGTAGCAACTCTTTGTGGTGGTAAAGAGTTGGAAAATGAGTAAATGTTCACCAAATGGCTGAATAAATTATGGTATATGAAAGTAATGGAATATTATTGTTTTAAAAAATGATCAACAAGCTGATTTTAGAAAGGCCTGGAAAGATTTGCATGAACTGATTCTGAGCAATATCAGCAGAACCAGGAATATACTGTACACAATAACAGCAAGATTGTGTGATGATCAACTATGAAAAACTTTGTTCTTCTCAGTGGTTCAGGGATCAAAAGCAATCTTAATAAACTTTGGATACAAAACACCATCTGCATCCAGAAAGAGAACTATGGAGATTGAATGTAAATCAACACATCCTATATTTACTTCTTTTTTCTGTTTTTTTCCTTTTTTTGATTTTCCTCTTCCAACATGATTCATGTGTATTTAAAAGTTAATTAGTTTAAAAAGTTGAAAGTTAAAAGAAATGTGTATTTTAAAAAGTTAATATACATGTATAACCAGAAAAATAAAATAATTAATAAAAAATTTAGAAAAAGAAAAATAGGTCTAATGGGAAATAGATGACTTTCAAGCATTTCTGATAAAAAAGAACAGAGTTGAGTAGAAATTTAAAATACAAACCTAGGATTCAAGAGAAACACTAAAAAAGTTAAATATAAGTGAGTAATCATAAAGCAATTAATAGGTACAAAGAGTTTATATTTAAGTACAAAAAGATAATACAATGTCCATTCAGAACCATAATATCCTCAAAGATCAAAGAGAGACGTTAATAAGATAAAATGGCTGGATCATTTTTTTAATGATTTGATGATTTTTAAAAGAAGCAGGGGGCAGCTAGGTGGTGCAGTGGATAGAGCACCAGCCCCAAAGTTAGGAGGACATGAGTTCAAATATGGTCTCAGACACTTAACATTCCCTAGCTGTGTGACTCTGGGCAAGTCACTTAACCCCAATAGCCTCAGCAAAAATCAAATAAAAAAATAAAATAAAAGAAGCAGGGGACGTTAAAATGAATGCAATAGAGTAAAGAGGGAGAGAGAATAGTTATGGGAAATTAACTCACACTGTCAGGATGTAGAAGTAACAAACAATACAAATAAGAAGGAAAGGTAGAAGAAGCAGTCATAATAGAAACCTTACTTTCATATCAACCAGTCAAAGCAGTGTAAAACACATAAACAATGTTTGATATAAAAATATTTTCCACTCAAAAGAAAGACAGGAATGAACTAGGATAATTGACAGGTGGGAATAGAGTGAAGTATAGGTTAATAGCATTAGTCATAATTAAAACAAACCCTAACCATAGATGATGGATAATGAAGAGGGGTTTGAAAGATTAGAAGGGGGCAGCTAGGTTGCGCAGTGGTTAGAGCACCAGCCCTGAAGTCAGGAGGACCTGAGTTCAAATCTGGTCTCAGACACTTCCTAGCTGTGTGACCCTGGGCAAGTCACTTAACCCCAATTGCCTCAGCAAAAAAAGCAAAAAAAAAAAAAAAAAAAAAAAAAAGAAAGATTAGAAGGCATAAGTCTTTGTGACTGTGGTCTGGGTAAGAAAAAAAAAAGGTAAAAAGATAACATCAAGTATAGAATCACAGTTCTGAGCACAATACCCTCCTACTACTCTCTTCTTAAAAAAAAAAAAAAGTGGATGAGTTGCAAATAGAGGAAAAGGAAAAACAAGTGGAGGGAAATACAAGAGAAAGTATCATATTAATATATATGTATATGTATACATATATGTGGGTAATATAACATAATTACATAATTATATTAATCTGGAGAGTATAAACTTAGTTCCAAAATGGAAGTGAATAGATAAATAGATAAAAAAACAGAATACATTGATATATCAGCTACTTGAAATATATAAATTTTCACATAACTTCAAAATAAGGACCTAGAACAAAATGTATCTTGTTTAAATTAAACTCACTGAAGTAAAAATAGCAATTTGAGTCTCAAAGAAAGCACTAACAGAACTAGATTCAATTAAAATAAATAGAAAAATACATTTTTTTCTGAAAGGTAAGAGAAAATAAATTAGATAGTATAACATTTAAGTGCTTAAATAATATGTTAAACAAATTATAGGGAGGAAAACACAGTGAAATAAAATAATAGTGAAGGATCAATGTACTATTTTTCAGACCTAGAGAAATTTAAGGGGAAAAAAGAAAAAAGTTATAAATCTGAAAAACTTTAGGAAATATAGAGATGAAATTCTTCTTATGATTAAAGAATGAAAGTAGAATAGAAGAAATCTTCCTCAGATTGCCCTATTGATGAAAATTGATAACTTGGAGCATATCACAAAGAAATAAAAAGAAATAATAAACATACTTTACTTACCATAATATAATAAAAGGTATATTCAATAAGTCACCACAGAAGATTATGATTCAATTGGAGACTAAATAATCTTAAATAATTGAAGCATCAAAAATAAACCATATAAACAATATATAATTTCACAAAAATAATAACATTAAGGCAACATGCCAAAACATATACAATACAGCAAAAGCTATCCTCAGGGGAACATTATGCATCCCAAAACATTTTCATTAGCATAGGAAAGATAGAAGAGATTAATAAATTATTAAGGCAATGAAAAAACTAAAACACTAACAAATTAAAAAAACACTAAAATGAAAAATTTGAGAAACAATTTTTAAAGGAAAGATAAAAATCTAATTACTAAATAAAACTATAATCCCTTTTTAAATGAATAAAATAAATTATTTTCAAATTTGAAGGAAAACATTCCTCTTCCAGGATAAGCCGAACATCTGAAATTTTCTCATCATGCTGTTTAACAGCTTTGTATACTCAACACCATCTCAATACCATAAGGTCCTTTTCCCACTCTTTGGAGGATTGAAACATGAGACATCAACTTTTTCTCAGAGCTTTCCTTTAGAGAGGGCAGGAACTTGGACTTTCTAGTTCATTCTTTGTGACTTTCCAACTGCAGTTCTTAGTTAAACTCCTTCAAACAAGATATCCAGACTTGTGTCTTTCCCTTGCTTCTCTCCCCATCCCTTCCACCTTCCAGCATCTTTTGTGTGTTGTCTCCATTATATTAAAAATGCTTGAGGT
Source organism: Myrmecobius fasciatus (assembly GCA_023553655.1). NCBI lineage: Eukaryota > Metazoa > Chordata > Mammalia > Dasyuromorphia > Myrmecobiidae > Myrmecobius > Myrmecobius fasciatus. The sequence continues at coordinate 109,773 of JAJPUD010004816.1, read as the reverse complement.
TAGAAACTGCCTTTCTTTGCTTTATTTTTATCTTTAGTGCTTAGCACAGTGCCTAGCACATAGCAAACATTTAATAAGCATTTTTTGAATTGAATTGATTTAAAGAAGAAAAATAAATTATTAGTATCAAAAATGATCAAGGGAATATTATAAACGAACATATGAGAAACTATTTTACCTTAATATATGCCAACAAAAAGGCAAATAGAATAAAATTTATAGAGATATGTAAAAATATAAAAACCCAGAATAATAGAATGAGGAATATACAATTTAAGTAAACCAATCTCAGAATAAGAAATTTTCTTCCAAAGGGGACAAGGAATAGGATTAAATATATACAGAAGTAAAATCTAGAATAATTGATTTAGAGGAAAAATGAATCATATCAAATTCCTCCAGTGAATCTTCCATGTGATCTTTTTACTTAAATCACACATAGACCAAATAAAGAAAACCAGAGACCAGTATCATTAATTATATGAACAATATGAATGCTTAACATTATAAAATTAATACTAATATTTTAAAATAAAATATTAGCAAATAGCTCATATGAACATATCACAAAAATATGTATCATCTCCCCCATTAAGAATGTGAACTCCTCAAGAGTAGAGAATATGATACTTTTTCTATTTGTATCCTACTTAGTAAAGTGCTTTGCATATAGTAAGCACTTAATAAATGTGTTATTTATGTATTCAAGTCAACATTTCAAGTTTATAATAGTTTTTTTCTGAGAGTTCAGAGAATTTGAAGTAGCAATGTCTTCTTATTTCCTTTCACTCCTAGGCAGCTCTTACAAGAACCAATGATCACTTACCTTACTATGCTATTGAATCACTCTACGGCTTAATACAAAGAAATCTACTTCCATGAAATGATGGAAAACATGTAAGGAAAGGTGATTACTAATTTTGCATGTCAACTACCCCCGTTAGAATGTAAGCTCTATAAGACTGGGACTTTCTTTTGCCTCTTTTTGTATCCCAACATCTAGGATAGTGCCTGGCACATGGCAGGTGCTTAATAAATGTTTAATATTGGATTATTAATTAAAATGACTTAGACCTTTCTTTGAGCATATAGCCTTCTAGTGTGTGTGTGTGTGTGTGTGTGTGTGTGTGTGTGTGTGTGTATGGATGGATGGAATGATGGATAAATTTGGATACATGTCATCTAGAATCACTTAAAATGTCATAATCAGAAGGATCATATCCAAGGAAATTTTACCTAGTATCCAAAAAGAAATCTCTTCTGAGATATCCTTTAGTGATCAACCATTTTGGGCTGCCTAGATGAATAACCCACTATACCATTAGATACCCCATTCTACTTTTGAATTGATAAAATTATTAGGAAGCCTTTCATTTTGTTGAGCCTTTCTGCAAATTTTAGTCATTTTTCATTTTGCTCCAACATCAAATTGAGAAAAATCTTAATCAATCTTCTCCATACAGCTTTTCAAATATTTGAGGAAAACTATCATATTTTTCCTTCTCCCTGTCCCTCAACCTTTTCTTCTTCAGGATAAACATTCCCTGGTCCTTTATTTGTTTTCTGTATGGCATGATATATTGTTCTTTCAATATCCTGTTCACTCTGCTCTCCAGCATTTCAAGGTCTTTTGCAAAATTTCATGTCCAAGAGTTACAGTATTTATTTATAGTTTTTATATTGAATTTTCAGTCTGCTAAAATTTCCAAATCTTTTTTACATGACCTGTGTTAAACCAACTGTAGTACTTATTTATTCAAATTATATCCCCCCCATTTTAGCTTATAACCATTGTTTTAGCCTTTCAGAAGAAGAGGGATGAACTTGATTGTTTCTATCTAACTCTATATTCTATTTAATCAGATGCTCTTTTTAAAGATATTTATTGTCTCATCCAATGTGTTCATGGTATTAAAGATCCATAGTTGAAAGTGACCCCCAGACTGCTTCTATTATCATCTCCCACTTTATGAAGATGAGAAAATTAAGTATTTTTTTTTAAAATTCATTTCCAAATTCTCTGTATTTCATCTCCCCCACCCCAACTTTTTGAGAAGCAAGAAACATACCTATAATATGTAAAAAAAAAACTATGCAAACCATAGTTCCATATTAGCCATGTTTTAGGGGGGAAAGTAAGTAAAATAAAGTGAAAAAATGTATTCCAATTTGCACTTATGATCCATCAATTATGTTCTGGAGGTAGAGAGCATTTTTTACCTTTAGTCCTTTGGGAAATGTAGCCTAAAAAAGTTAAATGACTTTCCCAGTGTCATATATATATATATATATGTAAGATTCAAACTTGATTTTCTCACTCAGGTTCATGACATTTGCAAAAATTTTTGATGAAAATGTTGAATAATTTCTCCTATTAGATAATAGGCTACTAAAGATGACAGACTGACGTTCTGCTTCTACTGCTCTTAACAGTGCCTTGTACATAACTGCAATTGTTTAACTGAAATTATAACTCTAATTTTTACAACTTGATAATAATGATGCCATCCTTACTAGGAAATTAGTAACCCTCTTTTATCAAAGAAGTAATTTAAGATTGATTGTAAACATAATGTCTATAATATTTAATCTATGTGAGACCACATAAAATTGGCCTTTAAAATCACTGAGGTAAAGTTTTTTTTTTCTTCAATTTTAATATACATTTAATTTTGGGGTAGACAGTTTACTTATTGTTGAAGAAAATGTTGATGTTTGCTTTCCTTTTGGTCCAAACTTTGGGACTACATTGATATTACAGGAGAATGAAGTTCTTTCACTGGTGAAGAGATAGTGTTTTCTGTTCAGACATAGATTGAATTAGACAGCCTTTTTTTGGTCCTTTCCACCTTTGAATTTTTGTAATTCTGTGAAGTAATGTATTATTTGTTCAGTATCATTTATAAATATATTATTTCACCAAAAAAAAATTAAATTTCCAGTTACCTAAAGCTTCTATCTTAAATTGGTAATTTTTTTTCTTTTAAATTGAACCACCCAGGTTGGAAATCTTTCTAAATTGCATTACACACTTCCTTGACTTCTTAAATAGAGGGTACTGAATATAATTTAACCTTTTCTTGATGACTCAAGGTCATAATTATGAACATCGACTATTACAATTAACACAATGATACCCTCAGGGGCTATTGAGGTGTGAAGGGTCATTTCTCCCTACATTAAATGACTCTAGACTTCTGTGCTTTTTGAGTTCATGTGTCTGCTTTTTATAGCTTCCTTCTCATCTCCATCAGGATCAAGCTGTCAGCTGTCATTTCTCAATACTGTCAGTTTATCTTTTTCTAGTACCTTGTCCCTTTTTACATTTACATTCACATAATCCAAGTAACAAATAGCTTATTAGAACTGAGTGTAAATGAAGTACAAATAAGTTCTGCATTAAAGTTTAATTAATTTTTCTATGACTTAAGATGGGCTATGTAAGATAAATTTTAGCTATTCATGAACCTTTTGCTTTTTTCCCTCATTCTTTGCTATCTTACACATAGTTGAATTGCTGGAGGATGAATTACTTTTGAGTAAGTGAGAAGTTTCTATGTATTGTTGAGATGAATCATTTTTGAATAAGTTTAGAACTTTATAGTAGTAGACAAGTTCAAAAATAAAGAAATTCATATGATAGAACTCCTTCCTAGGAAAAGGAATCAAAAGTCATGGAGATTGTTAATAGTTTTATCAAAGATTCTCTGTACAATGTGACTAGAAAGAAATTGTCTTCTGAAGAACATCACAGAGATAGAGTAAGGATGAATTATTTTAAAGAAAAAAGAATGAAGCTAAATTAATGAGGTAAGACCCCATGTAAATAGTAGGGAGTGCTATTGTTAGATATAAAATAAAAACATATTCCAGTTTGGGCCCAGCTCCATAAGCCAACTGAAAAATCTCTCTTGAATTAATATTCATTGAAATTCATTACAAGTATATTAAGTACAATTCCTATGAACACCTTTCTGTGTGTTTCCAAGGTTCAGTCAGGATATTATGTAATACATTAGCAATCCCACTCACACATACAAACACCCACGGGTGAAAAATGTAGATTAAGACTTAGTACAGCAGTGTTAAATTAGGTGAAAACAAATTGAATTCTCTATTGTCACAGTTAAATATGCTAGGTCCCAGATGTATTTCAGGGGCAGATGCTGGTCTAATAGTACAGGAATTCCCTTGTTTGCCCTCCTTTACATACTAAACTGTATACTGAAAGGAAAACCTCAGTGAAAATAATTGGGTGCCAATACAAACTATTGAAAAGATATGTATTATGTCAACTATTATCCATGGTAAATTATACCTTATTTAAAAAATAATTCATCATCAGGGCAGGAAATGAATGAACCTTTACCTCTATTTGTATTCTTAGGCTATGAAAAGTAATCTAAAATCTTTGTCAGATTCAGGAATATTTTAAGTCAAATCAAGTAACCAGAATATATCTGTTGTTTACTATAATCTCTTAGAAATAAGGATTTTACTTAACCAATTCTTTGGTAGGTAGCATGGTATCTTGCCCTTAAGAAAAATCTTAATAAATGTTTTTTGACTAACATTACATGATTCTTGTGCAACATGGCTCTGTATCATTGGTACATCATAGTTACTGAGCTTCCTAGGTGAGAAAGAGTGGGTATATGAGAAAAATCCATCACCATTACTGAAAAAATATTAACCAAGTCTGCAAGTAGTCAGATGAGAAAGTTACCTTTATAGGAAGAGTGCACTTCTGGTCAGGAGGTTTGGAGTCAGGGCATTAATAAAATGGATTCTTCCATACATGCAGTTGCTCTTATTGTACTTTGTGTACTTATTGTACAAGTATAGTTGAAAAGGTTTAGGGTTTAATTGGTATTTCTTTATCACATATATATAGTGTCTAAGTCAAAGAAAATAATAACTTTCTGAGCTTTTAAAATTTGTACCACTGCTATTTAACTTAATAGTTGGCCTACTACCTCTTCAAAAAAGGCCACCCCATTTGTAACTGCTAAACAACCCAGGATGGTGTGCCTTCACATAATAAATATTACAATAACACTTCATTCATCCAGCATCACTGAGAAATAAAGTGTTCTGGATGATTTCATTTTCCAGATAACTGAAGCACTTATCATTAAAAAAAGGGGTGACCATTTTAATGGAAATTTTCTGCTCCAGTAAAGAAAGTAAACTAAATGTAATTTGACATTTTTCCGCCACATTATGTGTAACAATGGTTCTAATGTAGTATAATACAGAGATTCTCTTAGAAATTAGGTAGTCTAGGTCTGTTTATTCTTAAGCTAAATGATTTTGGACAACATATAGGTATATATATATACATATATATATGTATATATATATATATACCTATATATATATATATATATAGTGTGTATTTCTTCTGTCAACAATTCTACTGCCATTGAAGCTTTCATATCAACTCTCATCAGCTATAGACTAAGGTACCATTCCAGGGGTAACCAGGTATCCAGACTCATTAAATCATTAAATATCATAAATTTTATTTGCTACTGAATTAATAGACTGCTTAAAATCCTGAGTGTAGCTATGCTTCTCTTCCAAGATATAACTATGCTTTTTATGATAATTATTTTATTTTCTGCTTAGAAGCAGTTTTATTTACTTCTAGATTCATAGCTGCATTATAGATAGTGAAAACTGCTAGAAGGTTGATGACAAAATAAGTGTGATGTTACCATATTTGCTTGTAAATGGTCCCCTTTGACTTAGCAAAAGTCTTATAGCAATGATGTCAAGAAAGAAAATACGAATGAGACAATAAAGTGTCCTGTTGTTACTCCAACTTTTTTAAAAGATTGTTTTGTAAAAAATGGTATGCCAGATTAAGTAAATCAATATACTTAATACAAAAGCATTACTAAATATAAAGTAGTAATATACAAAAAGGAATTTTAGTTTTAAAAATTTAAATATTGTACCATTTTGCTAATTACCAAGAAATTTAAAGAAAATTATGTGACTGAACCAAAAAAGAGGAGGTGATGGGATAGTTTTGATGATACTATGTTACTCTACTAAAAATATTTTCTCCTTTTAAAAAAAAGTACTGAGTTAATTGAATTTATGTATAACCCTTAGATCATTAAGATCCTAAGGTCTTTCTAAAAAATTGATTTCCATAATTCATCTCATACTGCAAAAAATTAATCATTATATTTTGGGGTTCCTTAAATGTATTAACATGTATACTAGAAGTTTATTTATTTATTTTTTCCTATTGAGGTTAAATACTTTACCCAGAATAATATGGCAAAGATGAGATTTGAAGCCAGGTCTTTGTGATATTTAATCTGACTCTTGTTTTATTATGCTATGCCTCTTCTGAAGTCATTTTGTGATTATTAATGTGTGTAACTGGTATATAATGTTTTGTATGTAAGCAAATCCAATGCTTTAAGATATTCAATATTTATATATAGTGTTTTCTTAAAATTAGTAACAGATTAATTCTTACTATATTTCTATGAAACAAGTGTAGCAAGTTTCAGAATTTGATAAAGTAACAGAATAATCTGAATATTTAGTTTTTGCTAAACCAAAGGATTAAGTCTGCTTAACACACTGAAGGCTTGAACAAGGATGGTAGTGTTTCCAAAAAAGAGAGTGCACATATTTCATCTGTCTAATCCCAGAAGATGTTGCATTTCCCATACATTTTTCCCATTTTCTCACCATGAAAATTTGTGCATTTGAAGTACTGTGAAAAACCATGTTATTCAATTCCTTTGTCTCTTCATAAAAGACTATTTGATTTTGTGGTCTCAGATTTCTACTCTTACAGATATTGCTCAACTGATCAGGAGAAATGAGGGGCTCCTTCTACCTGTGCAATAATGTTTATTCTGGATGTTCAGCCTTCCATTACCAAATAGTATGGTACTATGGTAGTAATGGTAGAGACTGTCTAGACAGAGGTCAACATCTTCCACTAATGCTCAGAGCAATCTACACCAAAGGGGACAACCTGAATTTGTGGGAAAGTATGGCAGTTTGGTAGATAGGGGTGACCAGAGAGAAGGCACATTTATTCAGAGGGAGGAAATATCCCAAAAAGTATAAAAAATTTGCTTTTTCACACAAAGGGACTTCAGGTAGGAAAGCTATTCCCAGTAACTTTTCTAATTACAATCCCAAATGGTAAAAAGACCTTTCCTCCTCAGGAAGCTGGTAGTAACCACAGATGCTACTAAATTTCAAAAAAAGACTCCCTGCTACAATGGGAAATTAGATCCAGTGGGTGGTGAAGGCACATCCATGACATCTACAATCTTCTATCTAACCTACTAAAACTTATTTGGTCCTATTCTGACTTAGAGCCATCTTGACTCACAGTTTCTTAATTTTTAAGATGTGAAGAACCAGATTTCTACTGTAGAGTGCCATAATCTTAGGGCATTTATCTTTCTAATTTTGTAGCAAAGCAAATTCATAAAATACTTGAATTTGGTCATTCCCTTTCTTCTCAAATTTTGAAAGTTTTCTTCAAATTCATAAAATATATCCACAAACCTGGCAGTGTAACTTGAGTGAAAAGAGATAAGTAGGGAAATGAGGGTGGATGGAACTAGCTTTCAATAAGCTCCTACTATATGCCAGTTATTGTGTTAAATGCTCTACAAATAATATCTCATTTGATCATTACAAAAGCTGTGGGAAGTAGATATTATTATTACCGATATTTAAAAATTGGAGAAACTGATATTAAGTGACTTGATGAGAGTTACACAGCTAATGAGTATCTGAGAAGTTATTTGAACTCAAGTCTTCATGACTCCATGCTAAGCACTCTAATCATTATGTTTGCTACTTAATAGGACAAGTGTGTATGTATTTATCTTTTTGGGCAGTTATTTAAATACAAAATAAGAAAAGGGGAAAAACATTGCCATGTGTACAGCAGAACATAAGAGAGGATTCAAAATATAAAACAATATACTTAAATTTCAGGAAAGTCTATATCATAAATATTATGCATTGTGTTCATAGTTGTCCATCTTTTTTTTGCTTCCTTTTAGGTTTTCTTTTGTTTTCTGCTGTGCACTTTTTAGTTTATTATTTTCTCCCTTTTTTCCAACCCTCCCCCTCTCCAAAGAAGGCTACAATGGAGTGCATATAAACACAAATATACAAATATATATATATATATATATATATATATACATGCATATATTTAAATATCTATAGTCATAGATATATACACATCTATGTAAGGCCATACTACACTTATTTATTCTCTGTTTTTCTGAAGATAGATAACATCTTCCTTAATAAGTCCAAGTCTTTCCATATTTTTCTAACTCCACTAACTCATCATTTCCTATGGCACAGCAATATTCCAACCTTACACTGTTTAGGTATTTTAAATAGTCTAAAACAATACTGATTGATATGGCTGACATATAGAATAGTTTCCCTATTTTTCTCTTTGGATTAAATCTATTTTAGCTTTACTTTTGTCTGACATCATGCTTACTACCCCTGTTTTTTTAACCTAATAAATTTTATTTTTGATCTTTATTTTATGTGTATTTCACTTTATTTGTTATTCCTCCTGACTCCTCTGCTTTACTTGTATCCCTCTCCCTTGTCTTCCTATTACTTAACTACCCCCCTCCTACTAAGCATCCCTCCTTTATCTTCTCCCCCTACCCTTTCTCCTTGATCTATTTCTATCTAAATTTAGAAAACTTTATAATCTTCCAAATATATAGTAACGAGTGGCTAATATGTATGATGTACCATGTTAAATATAATTGGGATATAAATACAAATAAAAATGAAAGATATTTTCTGCTCTCAAGATGTTGCCATTCTAATGGTGGAAGATAACAAAAAACAAACCAGAAAGTTGGGAACAGAGAAGGGGGGAGTAAGAGGAGTTTATGAAGTGGGCATGCTTTTAAATCTTAGAGTCAGAAGCATAGTCAGCAGGTGAGCAAAATGGAGACCCTGAAAGGAAGTCACCAGTGGGAGGAGATTCCAGTATGGAGGAGCAATGTTATAGGATTAGGGAACTGAGGGGAAGAGGAAAGTTCTTGGGTAAGTGAATGGCTGAGTCATGATGCCACAGGCACAGTGGCAGGAGAGTGATGTCAGGATGCTTCACACTTGCCAGAAGCAGGAGGGACCAAAAGGGAATGAGGAGAAAGCATCCTGTGATCCCAGTAGGTTCACAGATACACCTTCCATCTAATTTCTAAGTGAGAATTTTCTGGATTTCTCATGATTTTTCATGAGCCAAACTTGAGAGAGTTTCCAGAGAGTTTTTTTGGATCTTTCAGAGTCCCCTTGAGTGTAGCTTATATTTTGGGATTTGAGCTTATATACTCTGGAAGCTCCAAGGAAAAATTTAGAAAGCATATTTTATGTTTTCTATCACCCCCAAGCAGCCTTCATTCAGCTAGGCTTGTGGGATGGAGCCTTATAGGTGCAGGATCTGATTGGAATTAGAGAACTTTCCCTTATCCTGTCTCTAGTTCATTTGTCTCTAGATGCAGGGGGATTCACGCTGAGAGATAAATGACAGAATATGTCAAGCAAAATGAAGGAGGGGAAGGAAGTGGGTTCAAAAGCTCCTGACCAGGGCATTTTGAAGTTTGTTTTCTAAGTCTCAATTCTCCCTAGCTCTATCTCGGGAAGTAGAGGACTCTGTAAATAGGTATCTTTCATCAGAGCTTTACTTCTCTCAAAATAAAAATCATCACATTCACACATTTCTTCAGCTGCTCCTTGGCTCCACTCTCTGAGGACTCTTCCCCCTAGAGGTAACCAGGGAAACTAGTTGCTATAGTAACTTAGAGCAGGTTTACTCCTCCCAATGAGAAGGAAAAGCACAAAACATAAACTATTGCCAGGATTGAATTGGCTGCTGGGAAAACTAGGGAACCAGGGATGATGCCAGCTAGTCCCTTTCCTTCCAATAGCTCTGGACCCTTCATTTTCGGCTCCTGCCCTTTCCCTCCACCTTAGTCCCTCCATCTTCTCTGGAAATTAAGCAGGGGACCTCTGCTCTCACAGGACTATTTTAGATATTTAGCAGATAATTTAATTCTCTGAGAGAGGCCATTCAGTGCTACAGAGTGGGGTCCAGAACCTCATTGCAGGCAGACAGACTCCACTTATTTTCCTGGCTCTGCAGATTTACTACTAACACACTGGCAGGCAGAAGTAGTGGATATGATGTAGTATTGGAAATGATCCTGGGTTTTAGTAATGGCTTTGGCTTGCCAGGCATTTATAGCCAAACCGTCCAGATTTTTTAAAGAGACTGTCCCACCCTTCCGTCTGTTGGAATCTCTAATTTCCTATGTGCCCCTCTCCCCTTGCAGTCTGGCATGTGATGGCATGGGTGGTGAGCTCCAGATATTAAATATAGAATCTAAATTTTTTGAACAGCAGATTTGGCAAAGCCTTATGGCCTAACTGGCCTTACTAGACTTGTGTTGACAACCCAGGATTGCTTCCAGAATTTCATGGTATTTCTTCTCGGTGGCTGCCAGAGTTTCAGAAAGTAGAAGCTGAGCCCTAAACAGATACCAAGGTGCTTCCTATGATCACCCAGGGCTCTGAAGTTCATCTTTCTCCTCCTTTTCAGGAAGGCAGAATGCCGTAATGGAATTTGCAAGGGTTAAACTTATGATACCTGCCTTCAAATTCTGATGGACACATTAACTATGTGACTGAGAATGAATAATAGAATTTCTCACAACCTCAATTTTCTCATCTGTAAGATGGGAACAGTAATCTTTAAACTGCCCACATTGTAGGGCTGTAAGGTAATTTATAAAGCTCAAAGTGCAAAATCCATTTCATAAAAGGTAAAAATGCAATAGTGTTATTCAAAAGTATGGAACATTTTATAGAAAATCACCCGAGGGGCATCTAGGTGGCACAAGAGCACCAGTCCTGAAGTCAGGAGGACCTGAGTTCAAATCTGGCCTCAGACACTTAACATTCCCTGGCTGTGTGACCCTGGGCAAATCACTTAACCCCAATTGTCTTACCAAAAAAAAATTAATTAATTAAAAAATTAAAAAAAAGAAAGTCACCCAAGTTCTATAGAGATTACAATTGCCTATACTACTAGATTAACACCTATAAATGAGTGTTTCTTTCTGTATCCCTGACTTGACATCTATTTGAATCCAATCCAATGTAACAAGCATTTTATATTATTTTATTTTATTATTATTTTTTTTGCTGAGGCAATTGGGGTTAAATGACTTGCCCAGGGCCAATAACAAGTATTTGAAATACACCAAAGAAAAAGTTATAGTGCTCATGGGGCCACTCTATAAACTCAAGGTATGCCATATAGAACCAAAAGTGAAACTCTTCTGCTATTTTGCATCTATTTTTAAAGTTTGTATTTATAATGTCCAATTTACTTGTTAATTTTTTAAAAAGTACGTAGACTTTGATCCAGACATATCACTATTAAATGTACAAAAAATTGGTAAAATAATAAAAGAAAGAGGAAATTATTTATATGTACAAATATATTTGTCTTTTTGTGCTGGCAAAAATTGGAAACTTGAGGGAGGGAGTTCCTATCATTTGGGAAATGGCTGTATGAGTTATGGTTTATGTATTTTATGGAATATTATTGTACTATAAGAAATAATGAAGGCTATGGTATCAGTGAAACCTGGGAAGGCTTGTAGGAACTAATGCAAAGTGGGGTGAGTCAAATCATGAGAACAATTTATATAATAATAATACTGTAAAGACAAACAATTTTGAAATACTTTGGCATTCAATGCAATGGAACCAAAAACAGTTCTGGAGAACTTAGGATGAAACATGCTTTCCACTTCTAGATAGAAAGGTGGTGGCCACAGAAATGGAAGCAATTTTTTAAAAAAAATATGAGCATGGCTAATGCATGGATTTATTTTGTTTTGCTCTCCATATTTTAACAGGTTTTACTTTTCTTGTTTTTTTTTTAATATTATCGAGAAAGTTAGAAAGGGATGGAAGAGAATTTGCAACTGAAAATAAAATTGAATCTAAAAATAAATGTAAAAAATCTTTAGCATATTGTTTGATGAATATAAATTATGCTCTTTAGGATTAAATATTTGGTAAAAGTTTGCCTTAAGACTATTTCCAGAATACCCACCCTAATGTAATATGTTCTGTATATCTTTGAAAGGATGCTAATTTCCTCAGGAGGAAAACTAAAGTCCTGTTGTGATCGCATGTTGTTCAGAATGGAGTTTCCTTTGGAACATTACTGGGACTTCTATGTTATTAGAAATCTTTTAACATAGCAGGGACCTGACTTGCCAACTTTCTACCTGAAGAATTGTAGACTACAGTTTTGTAACACATTTCCATAGGGGAGAATACTTCTAGTATAAATGTACATTTTTTTCTTGTAAAATTGTTTCTAGCCCTGGTATAAAGTTTTGAAAACACTTTACAAATCATTCAGATAAACACAGCCAGCTGCCACAGAATGAGATGACTATTAAAAAAATGTCTTGGAAATAGAACAAAGCAGATAGTCTTGAAGTCACAGGAACAGTCTGTTATACCTGAAGGGGCCTGAGAGGCCAGTTAGTCCAAAATAACATTATTGTCAGTGAGGAAAAGCAATAATAATAACTATGACTTGCTTTTGTAAATTCTAAGTTTTGCAGAGCACTTTATATGGATTTTCTCATAGTATTCTATTATGAATTGTGGAAAACAGGTACTATTATTATTCTTACTTTACATATGAGGAAACTCAGGCTGAAAGAAGTTAGGCATTTTACCCAGAGTTACATATCTACTAAGTATCTGAGGCAAAATTTGAACACAGATCTTCCTGATTCTGGGTCCCAAAGTAGCTTTTACATATTTTTGTTTATTTTTTGAACCCCGATTTTCAGAAATCCTATGTTCTTAATGCATATATTCTTTGATATCAATTTTTGTCAGATATCAGACTATAATCAGAATCTTAACAATAAAGAAATTACTGTCAAAAATCAGATAAGAAATGGAATGAAATAGTGATTTTTTTTAAAAAAGGAGAAAATAAAGGCAGCAGAAGGAGAAAAACCTTGAATTTAAAATTTTTCCTGCTTAAATATTAATTGTTTTTTTGTTTATTATTTTTTAGTTTTTTAGAGAAGCAAACAACATGCTATCATAGGCATGTGGGTTCCAGTTCCTACTCCATTTACTGACTATATGACTTTGGGCAACTCATTGAGTCTATTTGGCCCTCAGTTGTCTCACCTATAAAATTAAGAGATCATTCATGAGACAAAAGTCAGGGAATGAACCAGATGATCTTTTGAAGCATCTAAGATCTAGTATTGCAAGAGACAGAAGCATGTTACATCTATGTATTCTCTTTATCACACATAAAGAATGACATATTTTTGTTCTCTGTAAAAAAAATCTCTGGTTATGATTCAAAATACAGTACTTGCACATATAGTCAGTCAACCAATAAGTATTTATGAAGCACTTTCTATGTACCAGGTATTTGCTAAGTTCTGGGTATACAGATAAAGGTAAAGAGAGAATACCTATCCTTAAGGATCTTGCAGTCTAATGGACAGACAGCATGGAAATAAATATTTCCAAAAAACCCTGTATAATATAAATATGAACTATCAACATGGGAAAAGAACTAGAATTGAACAGTCTAAGAGGAATCCATACCTGTGGTGGTCAACCCTGTTCTCCATGACTGGTTAGTCAAAAATTACTATTACTATCTGTCTTTTACATGAGACAGGTAGATAGTTAAATAGATAGAGTGTTGAGCTTGGATTGAGGAAGACCTGTGTGACTGAAGCTGTGTGACTGAGGCAAGCTATTTAACCTCTTTTTACCTAATTCAAGTACATTATAAATCAATATTATTATTATTATTATATGCAGATTTATTACAGTTAACCTAACATTATTTCTGTGAGCAAATACTTCTTAAGCTCCAAACTAACTTCCAAACTTTTGTAATATAACTCATTAGTAAGTCTGTTTCATGAAAAAAGAAAATACTAGAATATGCTTTGTACTTTCCTCTGAGGCCTTTTATGGGGGGTTATATGAGGGAAAATGAAAGCACTATAAGCAAACAGTTCATAGTGACAATTTTATTTAAGAAAATAATAGTTACTACAAATGATTTAATCCCCACCACCACCACCACCAAATTGAAGTGTCTTTAGGGAAAGGTCCATATACATGTGCACATGGAGATCCAAAAGCTATTACAGATATAGCTCTCCATTTTGTTGTAATTTCAGGCAGTTCCTTCAGGAATAAAAATGCCAAACACAGGTGTTTAAATGGCAATTGGAAAAAATGATCAAACCGATTTAGAGACACAGAAAATTTAAAGGGCCATCCAACCCTGGAATGTGCAGTATAGTCAGAAGCCAAACGGTTCTAATGGTCAGACCATCATGGACTCTAATGGATCATTCTCCCTCTGTTCTGATTCCCAGTTCTTCCTGTAACAAGGAATGTCTTTTGCATATACTCAGTGCATGCAGATATGCTTCATTGCCATTTGGTTATAAAACTCTTGTGAACAGACATCCTTTCACTAGGCTATTGATTGATTTTTTTGGGTTATGATGTTGGAGTTCAATAGGTTATATGGTCTTTTATAAATGTTCACTGTATCATGTGACTTGGATTTTTGACAATTTCAGAATTATTCCTTGGGATGACTGCTAAGTAGCTTCAAATTCTAGTTTTGGTACTTATTATGTGCATAGAAAAGTTTTTTTTTTGTTAATATATAAAGATTTTTGCATAAATCTTACCTATTTAAGTGGTTGACATCATACAATCAAGGAATTTCAGAGTTGCAAAGAATCTCAGTGATGATCTAGTTCAATCTGTATCTAAAAACATTGTCAACATGGCATCATCTAGCCTTTGCTTGAAGAGGGCCAATGAAGTAATTTACCTCCCAGAATAGCCTACTTCATATTTAGGTCTAATTCTTAGGAATTTTTTCCTGACATCAAACCGGAATTAACTTCTTTACAAATTCTATTTACTGGTTTTAGAGAGCTATAAATTCAACCCAAAATGGTCAAACAATATGTCTAATTATTTTTTACATAAAAACATTTTTAGTTTTTAAAAACAGTCTCACTGCTTTCTACTCCCAGAGTTATCTCTTCTTTAGTTTAAAGATTTCAAGTTTCTTCAAATGGTCTTTATAGAATGACTAGAGATGCTTAACCATTCTGGATATTTCCATCTGGATATTCCCTTCTGGATATTTTCTATCTCAGCAATGTCCTTCCTAAATTATGAGGCCCACAACTAATCAGAATGCTTTGACAAGGACTGACTTGAAAAGCTACGTACTTTTTATTCCTGGAATCTATCTCTTACATGATACAGGTAGGTGGTTAAATGGATAGGGTGTTGAGCTTAGATTAAGGAAGACCTAGCTGTGTGACTGAGGCAAGCCACTTAACCTCTTTTTATCTAATCTACTGGAGAAAGAAATACCTAACCACTCTATTATGTTTGTAATGAATACCCTAAATGGGATCGTTAAGTGTCAGACATACCTGAACAACAGTAACAACAGTGTTCTCTTAGCATAGCCCAGAATAACATTATGTAAAAAATTTATATTTTATTTTCTGCCAAAATCCAATGACAGCTTATGTTAAGCTTGTAGTCCATTAAATGACTCATTTTTTTTAAATTCAGAAAATCTATCTAGTCATATATTGACTTCTCATTAACAAGAGACTTTATATTTATCCATGATAATGCTAACATTTCTCAAGTACATCATTTGACTAGGGAACCACTTGTCCTTTAGGTTTCTAGGCCATTCCTCTTGTTCTGATTTTTATTTAAATTTTGCCTCAAACCATCATTTCTCAACTAATCTAGGGGTTATGGTATCTGCATTTGACCTTAATCTTACAACCTATGAACCAACTTGCTTAATGTGGAATTACATCATGTAAGAGATTCCCTTTTGTCCATTATCCCAGGCATTTCATTGACAGGGCTCTCAAAGAGTCATGATACTGTAAATCAGAAAGAAATTTGAAATTGAGAAGATGAGAATAATAGTCTTAGGGCTGGTGTGGTAATTCCTTCCATTCTTAATGCCATAGCAAGATCACTGTGAAGAATGGGCATGAGGTGTTTCTTCTTGGCACCTTGTCAAATGCAGAATATTTTATGCAAATGGAAATATTCTGTTCCGAGAAATAATAGATCTACAATGATTTCATTCCTGTGCTAAACTGGGAAAGGTTTACCTTTAAAAGATGGGTTGGCCCTTACCAGTACAACTTGTTGAATAAAGGAGGAATACCGAGAAGAAATTAATTGTATGGCATTAAGCTAATAGCAAGCAACCCACATACTGTACTTGAGGGAGGTCGTAGACAAAAATTTGTTAAGGCATAATTGAGTGGGCTGAATTACTTAAATAGATATTGAAAATGAGGGAAAGTTGAAGCCAGAGCACCAAACTGCAAGATAGAAAGAATGGGTTCTAGTGACACTTTGACAGAATGACCTTTGGCTACCTGCTTGGCTTGTCTCAAATGATTGCTTACTTTTGAATCAAAGACTAGCAATTGATCTCTTCCACCTTAATCCCAGAAGTACAATGGCCATAAGATACTTATTAAAAAGAGTTTAAAGGGGAAAAATCCTTGTCCTATTTTTTCTTTATTCAGTTCATCAGCAAAGACACAAATGGTCAACTTTTGCAGGAGGGGTTTTCCACATTGATGTATTCTAAATCAAGTCCTCAAAATGGCTTAAAGAATTGTGAGCCAAACTCATACTCTTAATAACAAGGTAGCCTGTCATTAGGCCCAAGCGGATCATGCTTTGTTTTTCTATATTTTTATTTGAAACACTAAAAAATAAATGTTTCTAAAAGTGAGGCTTTGAAAGATTCCTCTAAGGTCCTGTGTCTTTTAATCTCTTCTCCTGACTCAATGTTATTCAGGCTTTATTTGGTACCACACCATGTATACCCATTTATCACAGAAGTAGAAAACTGGAAAAATTTTAGAGACTATGGAATTCAACTCCTTTATTCTACAAATGGGAAAACCAAGGTATGTAGTATTGAGGATTACAGTTATTTTACCTAAGCAAAATAGTGTAATAGAATTTGTTTGCAAAAGATCCCATTCTTAAAGGAAAACTTTCATTATATTTTTGATGTTAAGGTAACCAAATATTTATGTCTTGAGTGACTGAATTGAGTGATGGATGATAGCTGATTTTCTTCTCAAGTCTGTGAGTTTTCATATATCTGCAGTGTATTATAGTATTCTACTATGTGCCTATGTTAGGACAACCAGCCCTAAAGTCAGGAGGACCTGAATTCAAATCAGGACTCAAACTCTTATTATAATGCTGTATAAACCTGGGCAAGTCACTTAACCCTTTTTGCCTCCGTTTCCTCATCTGTAAAATGATTTGCAGAAGAAAATGACAAAGCCTTCCAGGAGACAGACTGGACTGAAAAATAACAAGAATTCTACTATTTGCATATTTTATTTGAGGAATTTAAGTTTATTCATATGTGTTTCTCTCTGTTGAATCCGAGTTACTTCCAATACATTTAAAATAAATTTAATATTTCTATTACATCAATAAAGTTTTAAGTATTATTAAAGAGGAAAGAGAACTGATATTTTGTATCCCACCAGGAATCATGAATCATTCAACTGGGCTATGTCAGTGATATGATTTAAATTAAATAAATTAAAAAATGATTCAGCATGATCTCCTCATCCCAAAAGACTGAAATGTAGTAAAAAGCGCCTTGGACTTGAGGTTGAACTCAGAAGTTCTAAGTTTGAGTCTTGGAACTAATGTGTCCCAGCTGTGCGACCAAAGGCAAATCACTTTGATTTGCCAGAACCTCAAGTGACCATATCTTTAAAAAAATGAACTATTTTTTTTTGCAAAGGTCAATATTGAAAAGTCACTCATATGTTTTGCAAATAAAAAGCTTTATTAAAAAAAAAGAACTATTTCAAAGAATCATTTTGCAGAAAATGTTTTATAAACTGAAATTGCTATGGGAAAAGCATAGTATAGTGGATGGAAGGCTGTTGGAAAGTTATGGATTTAAATCCTTCCTCTGACACAAAATCCTATATGACCATGAATAAGGTACTGAATCTCTCAATGATCCAGCTAACTTTCTATGCCTATAAGTTACAGATTTGTTGCTGCCCTGCATTGGTAGAGAAGGTTTCCACATGAAAAGTTTTCTATACAAATGAAATCATGAGTCTGGATCATCCTTTTCACTGCTAAGTAAAGTGCTATACAACTATAAAATATTAGAATTGAATTAAGAGATCCATGAGAAGGGCAGCTAGGTAGTACAGTGGATAGAGAGCCAGTTCTGGAGTCAGGAAGAGTTGAATTCAAATTTGGACTCAGACATTTTAACTGTGTGACCTTGGAAAAGTCATTTATTCTGTTTGCCTCAATTTACTTATCTGTAAAATAAGCTTTCAGAGGATATGGCTAGCCACTTTAATATTTTTGCCAATAAATCCCCAAATGGGATAATAAAAATTTGGACATGACCGAACAATTAAGTCTAAACCTGGTCAATAAAAGAAAAGAAAAGAAACAAGGTTAAAAAATCAAGCACAAGTACAACACTTTGAAAGAAATTAAAAATTAGATTGTGTCATCTTTTAAAAAGCTAATAGAATCAATGAAATATAGCCCACCATTAACCAGTTCTCTAATTAGTCTGAACTGTCCATAGCATTTAGGATCTTTTGGGTTCTACATAAGCAACCATACGACTCATTAAAAAGAAAAGTTCCCCATCAATTTGCCAGATTTATATCGTTCCAAGTTGTAAAAGGCCATTTATGTCACCATTCTGGGAATATTCAAGAAACATCTGATTTAACAATTCACTCAAGGACCTGAAACAAATACACAAACAACGATTAGTCATGAATTTCATTCCTTCCCTCCCATCTATACTTTCCTACCCCTTGGGTTAACAAGCATTTCCTAGCCAAAAACTTCCTCCCTCTACTTTTGAGAATATCACAGATGATGTACGATGTTTTAGATATAATTATTACTTCAGTTTTGGCCAATTCCCAGTATGAGTCTTTCTTAAGTCCATGCTATATAAAGAATCATGGGCAGAAATTGCTAGTATTTCTCAAAAACAAAAGCAAACTAGAAATGAATCAAGTTTCTTTCTTTTCATTTCATATCTTTCACCTCCTACCAATCCACTAACTCCTTCCCACCAGCTGAAGCACTTTATAGTCAAATATTTTAAGGTATAAAGAAAACATTTTAGAAAGTATTCAGAAGGTGGAGAAAGAAAGTGCAGAAAGAAAGAATAAATAAATTCATCAACAAGCATTTATTAAGCTCCTATTATGTGCCAGGTACTGGAATTCAAGTACAAAGAATGAAATAGTCTACCCAAGGAGAACTTACATTTTAATGAGTAGACAACAAATACATATAATTATATGAGGCATAAATATGAAAAGAACAAACATAGAATGGTAACACATAAGCTAGTTTGGGGGGACTCTAGTAATTGGAACAATCAGAAAAGGATGTGTGTATAAGGAGATGCATAAGCAAGGGATTTTATGAAGTAGAGGTAAAGAGGGAGTTCTATGTGGAATTCTACATGTAGAATGTCAATTTGTCACCTCCTTGATGGATGGGTGTGCAGGTGTTCACATAAATGATACTTACACATATATATCATGGATACATATACTACATATAAACATATTTGCATGTAAGCATGTGTATATGTACATTTATAATATGATAGATGATGCTGGACTTAGAGTGCTAGACTTGAAGTCAGAATCAGGAAACCTAAATTGGAATCTAGCCTCAGTTACTTTCCAATTGTAAGTTGGACAAATCACTTAACTTTGTCTCAATTTCCTCATCTGTAAATTGAGCTGGAGAAGGAAATAGAAAATCATTTCAGTATCTTTGCTCAGAAAACAATATATGGGGTTACAAAGAGTCAGAAAGTTCTGAAAAAAATATCTTATGTAGTATTATTTCAGTTTCTCATAAGGAAATATTCATTATTCCTTATGTTGAGATGTTTGTAAATATTGGAAAATGAATTAAATTAGTTTTGAAAAGAAAATGAAGTGAGGACCCAGAGAAATATCCCCATTATTTCATTCTCCACAAGTAGGAAGTAAAAGAAAAAGCAAGAAAAGATACTTTACTTCCATGTACTTTCATAAATTGCAAACCCATCCTAGTATAAAAATTCAATAGATTCACTGGGCATAAGCCTAGAATCTACTTTGTGCTTAGCAAAACCTTAAGATTAGCAGAAGTAAAGAAGAAGTTAGTGGTTCATGGGATCATAGGAAGTAGAGAAGTAATTCCTTTTGAATCCTCCTACTCTGAACTCCTCCTTGCCTAGTCTAATACACAATGCAAAGAACAATTAACTGCTTAAGGTTCTTGGTTTGGGATTAGGAACACTCATATATGTTTACAAAATCTATGATTAGAAGGTAAACAATAGAGTCCAGCAGACAAGAATTAATTTTTTTTTCTTATAGTCCTTGAGATATTTATAGTAACTTTTAGGCAGCTAGGTGGCACAGTGGACTAGACTCAAAAGACTTCCGTCTAAATCTATCCTCAAATATTTGTGAGATGTGATTTTGGGCAAGTCACTTAACTTCTTTCTGCCAGAAATAATAATAGCACCCATTTCTTAGGGGCTATTACTAAAGATTACAAAATATAATATTTTCAAAGTGATTAGAACAGTACTTGTCCTATAATAGATACTTAATAATTGCTTTTTTTCTTCATTATTTATAAATCTTAAAATAGAAATTTAAATATCTGGGGAAAAAAACTTGTTAATGAAATGATAGGATAATACACCTGCTTCCAAATTAAAAATTTTTACAACTTAAAAATGAAAACATTTTGATTTAATATTGTAGCTTTAAGCTTCTTATGCCCCATTAAGATTAAAAACCATGAAAGCCTTTGGATTACTAAGGGGTCTCAGAAAGTATTACTCTTACCCTGACAGTTCCTCCTCAAGTTATACTCCAGCTGTTGGCTCAAGCAGATTGTGACACTTTAGAAGCAACTCTGAGGCTCCATAGTCTTGTAGCTTAGAAGTTGTGGAAGTAAAAACAGAAGATGGGCAGGAGGCAACAAACAGAGTGAAATTTGTCAAGAGCAAAGAGAATTTAATAAAGGGAAAGGCTAATGGATTGAAGGAGAGTGTTCTGCATGACATCTTCACACTTTTACTAAGAAGAAGTTAGTCATGTCTCTAAAAGGAAAAATCTTACAATTGAGGTCAACATGATCAAATTTAGTGGGAATAGTTTCTTAGTAGCTGAAAGTGGAAAGAGAATAGATCTCACTAAGATGAATGTACAGATCATGACTCAACAACCACATAAAATTAAAAGTGTAGTGTGGGTGAGTAGGCAAAAAAGGATGCTAGTGATGTCCTTAGCATGATAAAAACTGAGACACAGAGTTGCGAGGTTGGATTTCATATGACCTAATTCTCGCCTGATGCATTGATCCTCTCTACAACATTTTTTTATTAAAGCTTTTTATTTGTATAACATATGTATGGGTAGTTCCCCAACATTGATCTTTACAAAGCTTTCCATTACAAATTTTACCCCCAGTCCTCTCCCCTCCCCTAGATGGCAGGAAGTCCACTACATGTTAATAATGTTGAAATGCTTGAGAAGTTATGCAAGAAAAATCCTATCTACAAGAAAAAAAAAGAATCAGAGAAAGGCAACACAATGCAAGCAAATGTCAATAGAGATCATGAAAATGTTACGTTGTGGTCCATATTTCATTTCCCTCTCTCTGGGTGTATATGGTTTTCTTCAGTGAACAATTGGAACTGGTTTGAGACAATTCTTTGTTGCAGAGAGCCATGTCCATCAGAATTGATCATCATATAATACTGTTGTTGCTGTGTATGATGATCTCCTGATTCTGCTCGTTTCACTCAGCATCAGTTCATGCAAGTCTCTCCAGGCCTCTCTGAAATCGTCCTGCTGGTCGTTTCTTGCAGAGCAATAATATTCCATAACATTCATATACCATAATTTATTCAGCCACTCTCCAATTGATGGGCATCCCTTCAGTTTCCAGTTTCTAGCCACTACAAAAAGGGCTGCCACAAACATTCTTGAACATGTGGGGCCCTTTCCCTCCTCTAAGATCTCTTTGGGATATAGGCCCAGTCTCTACAACATTTCTAATAAGTAGCCAACCTCTGATGACTATCAGAAATGAGAAACATTAACTCTCACAGCAACACATTCCACCCTGGGGAAGCCACTTATTAAGAATCATTTCCATGTATTGAACTGAAATCTGCCTCTGTGATTTCCAATCATTGCTCTCTTCTAGTCCAAATAAAACAAATCAAATTCTTCTAGAAGGCAGTCTTCCAGATATTTGAAGGCAGTTATCACATTCCTCATCGTCTCCAAGTTAAACATCCTTTTTTCTTTAATCAGTTCTTGGATGGCATGGTTTTTAGTTAGTTACTTTCCTCCAGATATTGTTCAGTTCATCAATGTTTCTCTTAAAGTATGGCACCCACAACTCAGCATAGAACACAACTTCAGATGTGCTCTGACCAGGACAAGTAATGTGATACTATATCTTCTCTTGTTCTTCATACTGTGTTTCTAATAAGTCTTATAGTCATGCTCAACTCCTTTAACTGTTTATTAGTTTAATGAACACCAGGTATCTCACCATCTGGTCATTACTGTACTCTCCAGGTTATCAAAGTCCTACCTATGAATGAGATATGCCCAACTGGATATCATATTGCAGATGTATTTTGACCAGGGTAAAGTATAGTACTATGCTCTGTTCCCTTGGATCATTTTAGCTCTTTTGATTGCCATATCACATTATTAATTTGTATTGACTTTATACTCTACTAATAGACTCAGTCACTTTTCATATGTTATTGAATAAAAGTAATAACAATAATTAATACCAACTAGCTTACATATATATGGGCTTTAAAGCTTGCAAAGAATTTTACATGTGTTGTCTCATTACAATACTCCTAAAATAGGTAAGTACTATTATTATCTCCATTTTGCAAATGATGAAACTGAGGGTGGTCAAATGATTATCCCTATATGAATGATTATTCACACAGATAATAATTACTTGAGGTGGGATTCAAACTCAGATTTTCCTGACCCCAGGTTCAGTGTTCTACCCATTGAGTTACCCAGCTAGTGAATCTCCATCACACTCTATATGTGCAGTGTAAATTTTGGAAGCCAAGTGTTAGATTTTACATTTATTTTCATTTAATACCATTTCAATAGTTTTAGTTAATTATTATAGGACCAAAATTATTTGCATTTTGATAACTAATCTTTCCATATTTGTATCATCTACACATGCAATAAAGATGAAAGTTCTGCACCCAAATCATTGATAAAAATGGTATATTGGGATTAAGAACAGACCATATACAAATTGTTCAGGGGGTTCAGCAACCCTGCAAAATTTGCGAGGTCAACTTTCTAACTAAAACTCTTGAGAAACTAACATTAAAGAATTAACAAGGATAACCCAGTTACAACTCAAAATTGGGACTTAATGGAAGTCTTTCTTCTACATGAGCCCTAAGTGTTCTAGAACTGGGGAATGATTCATAAATTATGGTTAAACTTGATTTCACCAGAAATATTTATACCAATCAAGAGCCTAACTTTAGCTGTATTGGAAACAAGCACAGTATTTTCTCTCCTTCAGTGTTGAATATCCTAAAATACAGCTTTTTTTGTTCATCTTTTTCTTATACTTGAACCAACCATTTTTTTAATAGCAGAAGAGATTTTTAAGGGGAAACCTATTGAATTAGCAGCTTCTCTTTATAAACTGATGTGATGTCATGAATGTGTCCTTTTAAAACAAGAGCAAACTCTACTAAGATGGTCATCTTTTGTTACCTCAGTAATTTGTTAATACAACATCAGAAAACAAACCAACTAACAGTCCTGAAAGTCTTGACTTGAATGGTAGCTAAATTAAAAAGTATACAATACTGTTATGATTTTGTGACTGAAATAAGTCTTTTTATTTTAAATATTGCTTTCTAATATTAGAACTTTCTTCTTGATTAATCTCACAAAGCAAGTTATTATTAAGAAAAGTCATCAAATTGGGCCACCAGATTCTTCCATTAACAGTCCCAGAATATATATCTTCATATCTTCTACAGAAAAAGTTTATGGAACAAAAATTATGACTGAAATGTCTTACCACTAAGGTTAACTAGAGAAATGGCAGCAACAGTTGGAATAAAGTAGCATGCCTCAGTTCAGGTTCAGAAAACGGCATAACTTCATGCTGAAAAAGTGTCTCTTCTGGGTTATCCATCTTTCTCAATTTTAATATCCTGTGACACAAAAATAGCAAGATGAATATGGTTTCCTTCATATAAAAGACATATACACTTAAAGTATCATAAATATGTTCCCATGAACAGTTGGAGAAACAGAAATATGATAGATATTAACAATAGCACTATTGAGGACACAATCTCCATCTTCAAACCCCAACCCTTGTCTTCAATACATGGCTGCCCATAGGCAGTATCTAAAAATAGGGTTACATAATTAGGAGAGCCTAATGAACTATAAGATTTATTATATGTTGAAAGAAAGGAGAAGAAGAAAGACCTGGTGAAATCTCTTGATGATAGAGCATTGTAGTTTTGCCTGATGTAGTGTTTCTGGCCTACTTTTCCTATATATTTGTGTTGCACATACTCTAAATTTAATCTCCTAGTCCCTATAAACTCTGATCGCCCCATAGGGCAGCTATTACATGTACTTGCAGTGTTTGAGGGGACCCTTAGAGGAAAGAGGTACAGACTCTACTGTTTATCACTATTGTCTTGGAGATGTTGGTAGGAAGCCAATAAGAAATCCAAATCTTTTAACCCTATGAAGTGCAAAAGCTGATTCTCCATTCATGGGAGAGAGTGGACACAGAAGTCTCTTCTCCTCCTATCCCAGTGATTCCTTTCCTTAGGAGTTTATTTAAAACTGTTCTCTTAACTACCAGATAGGTAATTTTTGACTCCAGACTCACTTGATATTTTATAAAAGACACACAGGTCATGGAAAGGTGTATATTAGTTAAATGTCTTTGATTAAATGATTGGTTGAATAGAAATGTTCTCATCTGAGAAAAGATTAAGAAACTGATTGTTTTGTTACTTTAAATGGGGTGAGATGATTGTGTCAATTGATTCCCCAACCTTATATTGACAATTATGTTATTCTGTAGTGTGTTTCTCTGAGGAACTCTTATATATGCTCCAAATTTTTGAAGTCTTAGGAACAGGACACATCAAATAGTTTGGCAATGAGCATTCTCAGGAAGGTCAGTAATAGTTATCTAAAAGGTTTTTTTTTTCTAAAGAGGAGGCAGATTTCAGAAAAACCTGGAAAGACATGTAAACTAATGTAAAATAAAGTGGGCAGAATTAGGAGAACATTGTACACAATAACAGTAACATTGTATGATGATCAACTATGAATGACTTAGCTCTTCTTGACAAGACAATATCCAAGGCAATTCAAAAAGACTCATGATGCAAAAGGATATCGACATCCAGAAAAAGAACTGATGGAATCCAAATATATATTGAAACATATTATTTTCAATTTCTTTATTTTTTGTGTTTTTTTCTTTTGGTCTATTTTTTATAATATGACTAATATGGAAAAACATTTTACATGACTGCACATACAAAATCTATTGCTACAATTCTAGGGAGGGTGGAGGAGGAGGAGGGAGAGATAAAATTTAAAATTCAAGATTTTCTAAAAATGAATGCTAAAAATTACCTTTACATGTAATTGTAAAAATTTAAATAGTATTAAAAACACCTATAAATGACTTGGCTGTTCTCAGTCATGCAATAATCAAAGATAATTCCAAAGGACTCATGATAAAATGCTATCCGTATTCAGAGAGAAAAATGATGGACACTGAATGCAGATCCAAGCATACTATTTTTCACTTTATTTTTTCTTTTTCGTTTGTTCCTTCTTTTACAATATGATTAACGTGGAAAAATGTTTTACAAGATTGGACATATATAACCTATGTCAAATTGTTTATCCATTTAGGGAGGGAGGAGGTGAAGGAGGGAAGGAGAAAAAAATTGGAACACATATTTTAAAGAATAATTAAAATTTTCTTTATATGTGATTAGGAAAAATAAAATACTATTACAAAGACCTAAGGTGTCTTTTTAAGGTATGTATATATATATATATATATATATATATTCTGGAAAATTAAGCTCATGGATTTCTGCAAATGGACATGCATTAATTTTTGCCCTAATCAGTTCTGTAATTTATATAAAAAAGGTGTGCTGCAGGAAAGAGAAAAAGAGAGACAGACAAAGAAAGCAGGGGGAAAGAGACAGAGACAGACAGAGACAGACAGACAGAGAAAGATAAAGACAGACTGACAACAGAGAGGTAGAAACACAGAATGAGACACATAATGTCAGAGTAAGGGAAACAGAGAAAGGGATAGACTTACAGAGATAGAAAAAGACATACATAAAGAGAGGGAAGAAAGAGACAAAGAGAAAATTAAAAAGAGATACAGAGACAGAAAATGAACAGTGACAGAGATTTTATAGGAGGGAATCATACATCAGCTTGCTTTCCAAAAATCACTAGAAATTTTTCTACCATCAATGGAGAACATATGGTTTCTGGATGCTTCTCTGGGTATAAATACTTTGGAGTTTCTCAGAGATCTTTATAACAGAGTTTGGAAGCCCCCATAAAACTATTTGCCTGGTTCTTCTAGTGACTTATTAATTATTTCCAGAATGTTGGGGATTGAACTATTCCATGAAAACTAGACCAGAAAGAACTTGCTTGAGTAATGAGTTGCTAGAGTGAGCAATTTTTTCCCTCTGGTATTTTCTGTGAGTCTTATCAGGATTTCTAACTAGTTTCTTTCTCCCAGGTATTGTAGAAATTCTATGCAACAATGCTTCATAGCTCTCAATATTTTGAAGTTCTTAAAAATATCCAGTTTCCTTGTTTACATGGATTTTACCACTCTCAGTCTCTCATCATTTTCTTTTGTCAACACTGGGCAACCAACCAAAGGAAAACAATTTCATGCTAATATGTCAACTAGAGAAAGTTAAGGACATTTATATCCACTAAGGCAGGTAAGTATCAAAACCAAATAAATAATAAATAAACAAACAAGCAAATAAATAAATGATTGAATGAATAATAAACAAACAAATAAATAAATAGTATTATTATTTAAGTAAGAGATGAGGTTTAGATTTCTTTGGAAAACCATTAAATTAAATGTTCCAACACTACAACTGGTCAACAATTCTCCCCATGTTTTAAAGTTAGAGTGCCTGAGCTTTCATTCCCTACATCTTCCTATTCAAGAATATGCACTGGGATGATTATTTTGGGACAGATTAACCCACTATCTGAAACAGAGGAGCACCAGACATTTTCTCAGTTAGAATACTTTTCAGTGCTATCTCTATTTCTAATGAACTGGATTTGGGAATAGTATATTAGATTAGACATTATTTTTTATGTTTGTTTTCTTCTGGAGATCTACATAGTAAATCTATGGCTTTACCAAGAAATAAGCCTTTTGGGTAGTTTTTCTTAGTAATCCAGGGCTTTCCATAGTATGTACCCTTTGTTATAATCATTGGTATCAGGAGAGATTTGTGTTACTCTGGTATGCTGATGCTCTACAAACTCAATGAACATATTGTTTCAGTGGTTCATTACTAGTTCCTGCTGGTCAGCATTTGTGAGAGTATTTTTCGTCTGAGCATTAAACTGAATTTGTCTCTTCTATGAACTTAGGTTCTTTTTTCACCATTATTGAATGCAGAACAGTTACTGATATATTATTTTTGATAAGGGAATCACTCCTAAATGGTCCCTGAGCAATGGCACACAGTTGATAGTTTTTTTTTTTTTCACACACCAGTATGTCCTCTTAAAACTAGGATAGAGGGAAGACAACCTTTGTCCTGGAGTCAACAGTAAAATCATATATCTTTTCTACATGTTTGTTAAGAGAGATGCTATTCCCAGTCTTTGTCCAAATTCTACTCCTTTCCTATTTTCTTTATGTATATATAAATCTGAGAATATAAATATATATATATATGGACACATGAAATATGGACTATATATATATATATAAATTTGAGAATATATATATATATATGAACACATGAAATATGGGCTATAAATCAGGAGAATAAAGAACAAAGGAAACAATTATAAACCTGGTCTTAAAGACAATATGGAACCAAAGACCAGAAATTGGCTTTGGAATAATATAATTTTTTCAAATGGAACATAATACTATCAATAATATTCATATATTACTTTAAGATTTTCAAAGTACTTTATAAATAATGTTTTCATCATTAAAACAAACATGGAAGGTAAATGCTATTTTTATTTCCAATTTCCAGATGAGGAACTGAGGCAGAATTGAATAGTTACATAAACCGACTAGGGTCTCACAGATATTAAATTTCTGAGGTCAGATTCTTCCTGACTGATTCTTCTGCTTAGCCTTTCTGTGCCAAAGCTAATTATTACTGGCCTGCTAAAACTAATTAAACAGTTGATTCTAAAATCCTATTTCCTGTGTTCAAGTTAGTAGTGACCTAAACTTTTCTTGCCATCTGATGCTTCTTTAGTAGGTGGCAGGGTGCAATTATAGTATTCTGGGCTTGTTCATAGTTGATAGATGCTTTTCCAACTGCAAGCTATTAGTTACCTTATTTGTTTGAGTTTACAAACATATAAATCTAATGATCAGTGGAAATTAATGAATCCTTTATCTTTATTAGTGGTGTTTTTGACTTCGGGGTGAAGTTCCCGACAAAAGGAACTTTATTACTTTGAAAATAGGAAGTCAGGGCACATTTACTGTTTGAGAGCACTCATGTTCTTGTGATAGAGCATTATACACTGCTGCACACTGTGTATGTGTACACACACCTTTATGGGGCTCCATGGACAAGGTCCCAGCACTTGAGAGTTTACAATTTTAGTCAGACATAAAACAAATGACAGCCAGTAGTAAAAATTACATTTGTGCTGATATCACCAGTGCAAATATCAGGACAGGGAGGCAGAGATGTAGAAGGGAAGTTTAGGGAAGGATTTACAGAACAAGAGTGAATGTCTGGATGATAAGAGCTGAAATGCTACTCTCACCAATGCCTAGAGAGTAAGTAGTTCTGAAGAACGTAAAATACAAGTTAGTGAGAGACTAAAGGGTAAAAACAATCCTCACAAAACTGAGTTAGGTATTTCAATGTAATGATGCTACAGCTAGACCACCATATGGTCATATATCCCTTAAAGTGGATGAAACGAACAGATTGCCATTGCAGTCCAAAGCTAATATAATATCAAACAAAGACCTAGTGCTGGATGTGTTGCTAAATAGGTTTAGATAAGTTACTAGACCTCCCAACACCTCAACTTCTCATTTCCCCAAATTGTTAGCTAATTGTATATGATATTATTCTAGTGACTATAATGAGAGAATAATTTATTCTTGGCCTTCCTCTTAGAGGATGTTATGATTTGAGAGCTAGGCTGATGTCATGAAGTTATTACTACAATCCTACCTTCAGGAATAATCATTTTTATGAAATAATTATTTGCCAATATGCATTTGGATTAAAAAGTGATTATTAAAGTAACTATGTTCTTAGGTTGTCAACATTAATTCTATTAGATTTAAGATTTTAAAAAGATAAAATATGGATAATGCAATATAAATAAGCATATCTAAATAGAATTGAAAGTTTGAATAAGTAGAATGAATATGATGTGTAAATATACCCAAAGAAGGCCAGGAATTTAGCAAATGTTGATCAGCAGTTTACAGAATTCTCATATGGATAAAAGATTTTGCATACTACCTGGTACATAGTATGTGCTTAATAAACCCTTGTTCATTGATTAATCAATTTATTAATTGTACTAAAATTGGAAATGTGTTTGAAATTGTTCAGCCCTTCAATTGCAATTATCTACTTAATAGACATTAACGCTCTAGTATCTCTTTTAAATTATTAGACTAGTTTTCTATTACTATAGAACTCAAGATCTTTCATTGGTTAAGTGTATCTTATTTTGTAAATAAAACAGATTAACTTCAACTCTAACTCTGCCATCTTGGGTCCTAAGGATTTTTCTCTTTTATTATAAAAAATTCAAATGTAGGGGTTCAATGTCTTCCTTAATATCTACACTAAGTGGATAAAGGTTTCAGACTTGCCTCTGTAGCTTCAGAACTAGCAAGCAGTAAATTGATTTATGATTTATTCTAATACCTTCCTAGGCATTTCCCCTCCAGTCTTCAAGGACTTCCACCATCCTCCACTGAGTTCTCAAAAATCAGTAACCCTGGAAGAATATTTATGATGCATATCTTTAGGCCCTGTTGATTTGAATAAATCCTGACTTTTAGTTTAATTTTAGCTACTTTTTTACCGTTTCTACTTTAGCTTTATACTCTCTCAACAGAGGGTGATTTTGAAGATCACTTACCTAAAGTAACATATAATATAAACATTTTGAGACCATTTCCTCCCAAAATTCCTTAAAGTGTCGATCATCCAATACCAGCCTGAATCAGGTTTTCAGCATCCCATCATATCAATCAGAGTTTTGGAGCTCTTTACTTCAATGCTTACTTCTAGTTACTCCCATCTCTAATATGTCCTTCTAATATATCCTCTTTCCTACACTCATTTTTAGTATTTCCTTTCTTCCCTTCTTCTGTCCTTTTGCCTTATAACTTATGGATGTTTTCTATAATAAAACAATCAGAAATTTATAAATTCTCCCCAATTGTTCCTTATATCTAATTCTATATCTGACTGAGTTATTTTTTCCAATGATGGTCCCTTTCCCGTTATAATCTTCTCTAGTGAATGTAGCTCTTTCTTCCATTTAAGGATCCCTATTTGATTCCTACTGCTACTTCTAGAAAAACAATTCCTTCACTGCTATTTCCTTTCTTTGTAATATACATTATCACTTATACCACCCTTTCTACATCTTTGTCATCATTACTTGTCAAACTGTCCCAACTTTCCTCAATATCTATAACAACAATAACATAACAATAATGATAAATATAGAGGAACTAGATGTCATAGTGGATAGAAGAAGAAATAGAAGTACTTGGAGGTGGAAAAGTGAAAAGGAGAGGAAAAGAAGTAGAACTGTTATTTACTTGGAATTTTAGAGCCTGTAAAGTTCTTTATATAGCTTATATCTTTTGAGTAACTGGCATGTAAACTTGTTCTTTACCATGCCTTAACATCACGCTTAATAAACTCACATTCCTCCACTATTTCATCATTTAGTTCTGAAGCTATTCTATTTTCACCAATAACCCAATCCAATAATTTCTTTTTTGTCTTTAATCACCTCTTAGACTTGATAAGATTTGATTATCTGGATCACTGTTTCCATGATATTCTTCCTTCCTTCAGTTCTCATGATTCTCTTCATACATCTGTTATTATTTACTTTCTCCATGTCCATATCCTTCATGGATTAATTTTCTTGTTCCTTATCCTTCAGTATAAATATTCATTAAGACTATGCTTTCTACCTTACCTCTCTTTTTAGCAATTAAAAATTCTGTATTACTCACTAGTAAAGGAGGAATTTTTTTTTCTTTCATAAGTTTCTTTTACCTTTTCTGATTGAAGAACTACCTGCTAGAAATTATAAGAACAAAAAATAGTCTACTTTTCAGATCTGTGGAGAAGGAAGGAATTTGTGGCCAAAGAAGAACTTGAGTATATTATGGAATGAAAATGGATAATTTTGAGTATGTTAAGTTAAAAACTTTTGTACAAACAAAACTAATGCAGACAAGATTAGAAGGAAAGCAATAAACTGGGAAAATTTTTTTACATGCAAGCATTCTGTTAAAGGCCTCATTTCTAAGTATAGAGAGAACTAAGTCAAATTTGTAAGAATTCAAGCCAGTCTCCAACTGATAAATGGTCAAAGGATATGAAAGATTTGAGATGAAGAAGTCAGAATAATTTATAGTCAACTGAAAAAAAAATGCTCTAAATCACTCTTGATTAGAGAAATGCAAATTAAGATAACTCTGAGCTACCACTATACACCTCTCAGATTGGCTAAGATGATAGGAAAAGATAATGATGGATATTGGAGGGGATGTGAGAAAACTGGGACACTAATACATTATTGGTGGAATTGTGAACTGATCCAGCCAGTGTGGAGGGCAATTTGGATTTTGCCCAAAGAGCTAACAAAGATCTTCTAGGCCTGTATCCCAGAGAGATCATAAATAAGGGAAAGAATGCACATGTACAAAAATGTTTGTAGCAGCCCTTTTTGTTGTGGCAAGAAACTGGAAACTGAATGGATGCCCCTCAGTTGGAGAATGCCCAAACAAGTTATGGTGTATGAATGCTATGGAATATTATTTTTTATAAGAAATAATCAGCAGGGTGATTTTAGAGAAGCCTGGAGAGACTTACATGAACTGATGCTAAGTGAAGTGAGTAGAACCAGATTATTGTACACATCAACAGTAAGATTATACAATGATCAGTTCTGATGGACATGGCTCTTTTCAACAATGAGATGATTCAGGCCAGTTCCAGTGGTCTTGTGATGAAAAGAACCATCTGCACCCAGAGAAAGGATTGTGGGGACTGAGTGTGGATCACAACATAGTATTTTCAATTTTGTTTTTGTTTGCTTGCATTTTGTTTTCTTTCTCATTTTTTTTCTTTTTTGATCTGATTTTTCTTGTGCAGCATGCTAATTGTGGCAATATGTATAGAAGAATTGCCCATGTTTAACATATATTGAATTGCTTGTTATCTAGGCAAAGGGGTAAGGGAATGGAGGAAGAAAAAATCGGAACACAAGGTTTTGCAAGGGTGAACATTGAAAATTATCTTTTCATATGTTTTGAAAATAAGAAGCTATTAAAATAAAAAGAACTACTGCATATATATATATATAAATATATAACACTTTAAATTGCATTTCCTTTGTCAAATTAGCGATTTTATTCCATTACCTATAATTATGACATTTATTTCTATTTCTCAAATAGTCTGATCCCCGCTCTATATGACAATCCTGATTTCTTTTTAGGTCTTGGTTCCCCCAATGTCTCAGTTGAATTTCCTTTTTTGTCTTGAGAAGAATTTACATCCATACTTCAGTAATCTGTTATATCATTCACACAAATCATAATCCCTCTTTGGTTAAACATGTTAAAGAAACCATTTATAAAGCACTATGTGCCAAGCAATATTCTAAGCATTGAGGAGGAAAAAGATAGTTCCTACCCTCAAGGATTTTGAATTCTAATAAACAGAGACAAAACATGAAAGGGAGCTGAAAAGGGAAGGGAAGGTATCCAGTAAAGGCAAGGAATTAAAAATACAAAGCATTAGGAAGAAACCAGGTTAAAAGTGAAGATGATTGACATGAAAGTTTTCTTAAATGGAAGTTTAAGGCAAGAGCTCACCAAAGGAAAGAGCCATAGGAATAGAGGAATGTTCAATGTGAAAAGATTCAAGAGCAAAATGAGTTTCTTCTATAAGTTGCCATAACAACAACAACAATAAAAAAGTTCAACCTCATATAGTCAACTTGGGGGTGAACCTTTAATAAAATTCTTCAGGCTTTTCCCCACCCTGATATTAGGTACACAATATACAATTAACAGATTTCATACTTGAAATTTCTCTATCCTGTTATCCTTTAACAGGGCTTGTTTGCATCTGTCATAGCCTCTGAGAACCTAGATCATTACTCTGCTCTGACAAAGCACCAAGGGAAGACATTTGTATGGTTAAAGAGCTAGAATTTCTTTTCATAAGATCTTTTCTAGCCATCTGTCAAAATAATAAGTTGACTTAATTCTGGTTGGAATCACGAATTCTTCTAACTCATTTTACAGTGGTCAGAGTGCTAAAATGAGTGGAGGGCTAATGTAAATGAAATATATTAGGCTAATAACTAACTCAAGTCCAAAGATCCAAAGTATGGTAATGCAACTGGTGGCTTATGGCAAGCTGTGAGGAAAATACACTACCATTTGTTCCCCAATTCTTTCTTTGTGGGGAATGTGGCAACTAGGGCACATCCGTCTGATGAAGTGAGTACTATGTATTGCAGGATAAAGATCTCTTGGAAAAGAATGATAATAATGAAAATTTATAGCTATTGCTAAGAGATAATGGGAAGTTATGCTTCAGAATCAGAAAGACTAACATGCACTATAGGGATTTTGAGCATTTCAGATTTCCTTATGGTTCAGGAAATCCCTCCCTTCAATCCACTGCCTTTTCTACTTCCACCTTCTCCAAAACCTCTTGACCAAACCCACAGCCTTTGCCTCTCCCTCTTAAATTCTGGAATGAATGAGGATCCAATCCATTATGCTACTGTTATAAGATAGAGTGTGTACCTTGAATTCATTATAGTTCACTTAACATCACTGTACCTCTGGAGAAATGTCCCTATATATTTGTCCTTCTGCATTTTTAATATAAGCTCTTTTAAACTTGCAAATCATACTTTTGCCTCTATCGTTGTGTTCCCAACACTTTCCATAACACAGCATACAGTATGTTCTTAAAACCTTTTCATTTGTAAATTCATTCATTTATGAACATAGGTGCTAATAAAAAGTGCTTCATTCTTTGTGGTAATAAGATTTAGGTAGACACTTTTCAGGGTAGGACATAGGGATGGAACAAGGCAGAAGATAATATGTTGTTACCAGTTTTCATCCAGTAAGAGCAGTTGGTGAATAAATATAAGCTTTCTTTCAATTTTCAATTTAATCCAATTCAATTTGCTAAACATTTACTAAGCACTGACTGACTATGTGCCAGGTATGCTATGTACTATGGATACAAAGATAAAGGTGAAAAAGAAAAGAAAAAGACTCATGTCCAAAAGGAGCTCAAATTCAAGTGAAAGCAGGCCACATACAAACATTGAAGCAAGTATAAAACATGTAAAATATAAAAACTAATTCCTGAGATCAGGAAAGTTCATAACTGAGGGAGGATTAATAACATTTTTATTCTTGCAGGGAGTTAAAGATTCCAAGAGGCAAAGATGAGGAGGGAAATTATGTCATGCACCGGGAGAATCCTTGATCAGAACATCTTGTATATGGAGGCAAATAATGGGAAATCAGTGTGGGAAAATAGTTTGGAGTCCCAAAGTAGCAGGTTTTAAATAACAAATGGAGTTTATTTTAGTTTATTTTAGGAGCGATAGGAAGCCACTGAGGCTTCTGGAACAGAAGAGTGACAAGGTCAGTCCTGGATTTTAGGAAGATTATTTTGACAGCTATGTGGGAAATGAATAAGTGAAAGGAGTAATTTGAAACAGAGAGACCAATTAAGAAGTCATATCAATACTTTATATGAGAGTTGATGAGGTCCTAACCTAGGGTGGTTGTGGATATGATTAGAAAAAAAGGGGATGCATATTAGAGATGACCTGAAACTAGCATTGATAATACCGACTAACTGTTTGGATATGAGGAATGGTGAGGGAAAAGTTGAAGATACAGTATTGTGAATCTGAATAACTAGAAAAATGCTGGTACCCTTGATAGAAACAAGGGAATCAGAAAGAGGATTTAATGTGTGTGTGTGTGTGTGTGTGTGTGTGTGTGTGTGTGTGTGAAGATAATGATTTCATTTTGGTAATTTAGAGTTTGAAATGTCTATTTCCACAATTTCTCATTTAAGTGACTTATTCCAAATCCCTTAAATCTATATAAATTACAATTTATTTATTTTCTTGCTTTATCTTTATTGATTTATCTATTCCCTCCCCCTTTGTCCCTTTTCTTTCCTAGCTATTTAAACAAGTTTAGAAAATTTTCCTCTCATCTTCCCAACCTCTCATTTTTAATAGAAACATTTTTGTGGCACCCTTTCCCCAGAAGATTCCCTTTGTTTTATCTCTATTCTGTAATTCAGTGGCTGTATATTATTACTTACATTTCTTTTGTTCTTTGTACTTCATTACCTTAAAAGAGTCTCTGAAGTAACAAGTTTGAACTTCCTCTTCTATCGTATTTTGTTAAAAAAATATTGATCTTACCCTATATTTTTCTTTTTTTCAACTGCATTTCTCTCTTAGTAGTGTCCTTTGATTGAGGTCATTCTGTGTCCCAACTACTATTATACAGTTATACTCCCCTGATCCTCCAATATCCCTCTGCTCTCATATCTGGATGTTCAACCTATTCCTATTGGCAATGGTTGCAATCTACATTTAGACTCATGCATTACCTTTCCTGGGATGGGAAACAAATCTCTTTTCCCCCTTAGAGAAGGGTGTCTCTTAATGTGCAAATTACTCTACAACAAATTCAATTACCATAATCTTCTTGAGTTTTGGGGATCAGATTCAGTTGGGTTGATGCCAGAAATACATGAGTAGAGGAATGACCCCCAACTAGACTTCTAGCCCCACTTCCCTTAGTCTCAAAAACATGTAGGAATTCCTTCAAATCTGCTGGGCAATTCCATATGACCCTTCCATTTTGTACTTCCTTTTCTTCATGTGACTGGACAGAAACAGTGTCTTTTAGTCTTTCAGAGAGCTCAGAGGTTCAATATGAGTAACTTCAGTGGAAAAACTAAGGAAAGATTTGTACACATGTATCAAAGCATATGTTTGTGATAGCTGTTTCTAATGCATGATGTGGATTATAGGTAGGAGCATTGACTGGGAACTAAGAATTTAATTTATACAATTTATTTCTCTTCTGAAAGCTTATATTTTTTTGTGCAGTGCATCTTCTTCTTGTGCATTTTGGACTTTTTTTGTTAATTTGGAATAGAAAATGGAAAAGAAATACCCTGTTATCTTACCACTTATGTGACCTTCATTCTTCTGTTACTTTTCAAGGTAATATTTAAATAGATAAAAGTAAACCTCAGATTAGAAGAAAAGAACATATCCAAGAAACTATGCTATTGTAGATGAGAAGAAAGCACTAAATGTGATTCTAGGAATTCCCATCTAATCTGTGGATTAAAATAAGGACAATGACTCTTGCCATTTCCCAGAGAAGTTCAAATGATACAAAACAGCACAATAAGGAGGCTGAAAGAGCCTTAACTATCATACAATTAATCTTTTTGCCAAGCAAAGAGACATAGTAGCCAAGGGCAACACTAGTTCAGAGTATAAATTCATTTGTAAAATATAATGGAGAAAGAGGATGGAAGATGATGAGCAATTACATTTCAAGAAACAGTGAAAAGCTATTTAAGAGGACAAAAGGAATTGACTGAGAGCTTGGTCTGAGATTAAGTTAAACCATATTATACTGAGACATTTGGAGATACAATTGGAAGCAAGGCATCAAAAACAGCAAAATTGAAGGGAATGTTTAGTGGTTCTATAATGACCTCATGGAACCACAGTTTGAAGCTTACATTGATTGATATTCAAGATAAAAGAGAAGATTACAAAATTGCTAGAAAGCAAAAAGGTCATATTTTTTGTCTTTAATTTGGGGGAATTACATTTTAGGAAAAACATTGACAAACCAGAGTTTATGCAGAATAAGACTTTCAAGATGGTAAGAGAACTTTAGACCATTCTTTGTAAGGATCAAGAGAAAGAAATAGGGATGCTTTAACCCAAAGAAGAGAAGACTTGGTGGGAATAGTTAGATAGATAGGTATAAATAGACAGACAGATAAGAAAGATAGACATATAGACAGATAAATGGACAGAGATGGTAGCTATAGATAGATGGATAGATAGATAAATAGATAGATAGAATAAGTACTTACTAAGGATTTACTATTTGTTAGATACTGTGCTAAATGCTAGATACTTACAAAAGCAATCAAAAGAGTCAAGGATCTTATATTCTAATGGGGGAAGACAATATAGGAGGGAAAGTGCTTGGAGTACCTGTGTGGGATATGTAGGAAGTGATTTGGTGACTATATATGATAAAAAGTTCATCTGTAAAAGCCAGAAGAATCTAAGAGAGAATCATAATTTCTGGTAAGATAGAGATGGTTGGAGAATTAGAATATGATGAGACTAAAGGAAGTGCTATGCTGTCCAGGTTATAACTGTTTGAAATGTTGCTCTGTGGAAGGAGAGATTAACTTTGTTTTGCTTGGTTTGGTTTGTTTGATATATTCCTGTATAATGAATAAAGGATAAAAATTGTGAAAAGAAAGATTTTAGCTAGCTATGGGACAATTTTCCTAATATTTAGGGCTATCTACAGAAAGATAAGTAGTCGATTACTGAATGTGTTTAATCATAGGATGAGTGATCGTTTGATGATGTTGTGGAATAGCAGTGTTAAACTGTGTCCCAAATAAGAATAAAATATAATTGGTAAATATTTGCCGAAATAAATTCAAATACAATGCAATGTAGATATTAATTTGAAGCTTCATATTGACTTAAAAAAACAATTTGTGTTTTTAAGTGAATATGCAGCTTTAAGAATCTGTTTATATCTTAGTTTAACCCCACTAGAAGATTTTAGAAGATTTTCTTGCTCTAATATGAGTTGGACTGGGTAATCTCATGTCCTTTTCAGTACTTAGATTTCTAATTCTGTTGGGGGTAGAGCTAGGGAAGTAATTTAGAAAATACAAGCTACTACAAGCCATATTCCTGATTATTTGTTTCTATAAAATCTTTATGATAATGATCCACATAAGGCTTGTGTTAATGAAAATATGAGAAGGAACATATAGACTTTCACAAACAATTTTATACAGCAGAAAACTTTTACTATCATATAATTATGCTTTTATGAGAATCTAATATGTCATTGTGTTTACTGGTTATTTTTTAAAAAGCATTTTGATTAGCAATAACAACTGGAACTTTGAAAGCTCTTCTCAGACAAGATTTATCTCATGAGGCAGTTTTGAACTTCAGTTCACTCATGAGTTTGAATTCTGACTTTACCAATTAACATCTCTCTGGGTCATATTTTCCTCATATATGTAATGAAGGGTTTGTTATACTTGACCCCAAACTTCTCTCTTTCTTGAGCTATCATCCTATTACAAAAGTATAGAATTGTCATGACAGATCTAACTAAAGACATAACTTTCTTCCACTAAATCCTGATGTCAAGGGATATGTAAAACCAGGAGGTATATTTCTGCTGACAATGTTTGTGAATTTAATGGAAAATGCCCTAGTTAAGATCCTCCTCCAAAAATAAAGATTCAATATTGATTATGAGTTTCTTTAATTCTTTCCTCTCACAAATGACATGCCATTTGCATTTATCCCAGAGGATGACATTAGAAAGCTTCTTCAGAAAAATCAACCTTATTGCCATATAATTTGATCTAACCATTCAGAAGTATTTCCCAGATTATGATATGCCACTGGACAGGCAGCATGTCACATTGATACACGAAGATACATATCTTTGACAAATAGAATAGATGAAAGATGAGCTAGGCCTGGAACTGAGTAGGAGGAGCAGATCATATTGAATTAAATTTGGGAAATTGGAGTGCTTTTTGTCAAACACTTACTAAGCATCTATTATGGGTCTGGCACTATGCTATGTGCCTGAGATCCAAAGAAAAAGTCCCTGCTCTCAAGAAGCTTACAATCTAATAAGAGAAGACTATATACAAAAGAAATCTAAAAGAACTGGGATAAGAGGGGCAGTATAGGGACATGATGAAGAAGTCAAAGAAATCTAAAATGACTACAGCTAAAGAAGCCAACAGAGTCTAAAATGAGGGCACCACAATGGAAAGGAAGAAGGCATCATGATTTTTAGGATTCCATATTGACTATCAGCCCAAAAATCTATCTTTTTAGTACCATTATTCTGATAATGTTATATGGCTGCTAACTATAGGGCACTAACATCTCAGGAGAGTTAAAACTATCAAAAGACAATGGAAAGAAACATGGAAAAAAAGTTTATGACAAAGTACAAATAATAACTTTTACCCAAAAAATGACAGAAAATAATTATTAAAGACATATATTGTTAAAGATATGAGTGAGCATAGTAAAAATTTTTTAAATGGATAAAAAGGCTGAGTGGTACACTGATACTTTTTAAAAACAAGAGGAAAAAACCTCAACTATTCTGCATATATCCTCTAAAGATGATTTATTGACAACTATGTCCAAGAATCATACAAAATGATTATATATAGAAGTATAAAGAGAAAATCTTAGAGGGAAACCCCCCACTAAAGGATCCATCAAAATATGTGGATAGGTAAAGTCCTCTATAAATAATAAGTGATATTTATAAGATTCTTCAAAGTTTGTAAAGTACTTGATTTGTGTATGGTTGCATGTATAGGTATAAATTAATTTTATATAATGTAGAATAAATATTAAAATTGCTTATATCAACATATTTTATGAGTATATGGGTATATATCTATACACACTCACATATATACATATATATGCATTTATATGCACATATAGGTATATATACTCTTTTGCACCAAACCAAAAAAAAAAAAGAAAGAAAGAAAGAAAGGAAAAGAAAAACTGGTGAGGTGAAGTTAAGCTTTTTAAAGCTAGGTACCTGAACATAAAAGAAGTTAAGTGAAATGCTATAGTCACATACCTAATAATTATCAGTGTTGGGATTTGAACTTAGAGCTTCCTAACTCCATATTTAGCACCAATTTGCTTTATGTCGATGATTCTATTATTTTGCAAAGCTGATCCAGACAGCTTTATTTTAGAGTTTATAGAGATATATTTCTATCTTATTTAAAAAAAACCCAACAATTTTAATTTCTTCATAACCAACTTCCTATTAAATTATAATAAAACTTTATGTCAATGAGATTTAAGGAAAGAAATTTTTAAAAATTAATCCAATTCATTTTTATTCAGCTTATATATTGTGGACATTGGATTAATTTTGAACTAGAACCTTTAAAATCACTGATATATTAGGGAAAATATAGGTGTTTAGCTCAAAGTTTCTAGCACTGAACCTTCTTTGAGCATGGCATTGATATAACACCATCCCAGCTAGCTCTAACTAGCATTAGTATGAGTCACTAAGAAAGACTTCCAAGACCCCAATCAGTTATCACCCCAGTAAATGTGGGTTTTTTTTTAAATTTCTTTCATGTTCAGTGAAAAGTAATGCTTCAATAAACACTTACATCACTAATTGCCAAATATGACAATATCAGATTATTTTTACTTCCTAGGGATGGGGGTAAGAGAAAAGGTTAATTACAATTATTTTTGAATCTAACTAATAGAGAGAAGTGTTAGCATCTGTGCTATTCTGACTGCTATAAGGTTGGCAATAATATCTATGTATTAACCATAATGGATTGACCCACTGTTGTGGATGTCATTGCCTTTACCTGAATTTACCCAGCAGCTAACAAAATAGGTCTCTTTCAATAAAGACTAATTTTCACATTAAAAAAAAAATCTTTATTATGGGTCTAGTGCAGTTGAATTGCCTGACACAGTGGGGAATCTATACTTACACTGGTAACATTAAGCGCTGAGAAAATGCCTCAAGTGATGATCAAGCTGAGCGGTAATTCAGACTCTGGATACTTTGACTTCATCAAAAATCCACCAGGTGGCACAAAAATATCTCGTAGTGAAACTGAGCATGCTCTCATTTTTTATTGCAATGAAGTGGGAAAAAATTAGCAATGTTGCCTGGTAACTTTGAAACAACAACAACAAAAAATAATATTTGTGTACTATCATCCTGCTGAGTCTCATCCTTTGGCACAGTAGGCCATTTAACACTAGTAGAAAGAGAAAAATGTAAAACTGATGTAGGGGGAGGGGAAGAAGGTGGATAAATAAATCCAATACTGTATTATACTATAATTCATCACTATAAATATATCATCTTTAGAATTTTGAAGAAATTTTCCACTTATGATGGTTTTTCCAAATAAAAGTAAAGATCTGATTTAGCTCGAGCTTTTTTACACAAGTTTTATCTTGCTTATGATTTGTTGTGCTTAAGAAACCAAGAAATTTATCGTTTAGAATTCATTAAAATTTTATGGATTTGGAAATTCTAACTTTTTGATATCTACTGACTATGATAAACATGCCATAGTATAAAATGAGAAGAGGGAAATTCTTTTTCAACCTTTATTCTCTCATTTTCTTTCCTGAGGTTCTGGCCAGTATGAAGAATACAATCTAGACTGAGGAGCACAAAGTCTTGGTTTAATTTGGAGTAGTTCTGGGTATATAGGTCAGTCTGAAGTTTACTAGAGAGAAGAGTCTCATTCCACAATCTTTAAGGGCTCAAATTACCAAAAATATGATGAGCATATTTTGGCCTCAGGGTTGCCAGCCCAAATTATGGATTATCTCCCATGCTCTAGAACTCTTAGACATAAAAATAAGAATTAGTAGTCACACAAAATTTAAAGCATTTTGATAGATTTTAGGTTCATCTAAGAAAGCAAAAACAGGGTATGTCAGCCTGTAGAAAGAAGATCATAAAAACAAGAGTAACAATGCTTTTGTGCTTCTCAAAGTGATATATCATGTCATTGTAAAAAAAAATGTT
The DNA here is from genome assembly GCA_023553655.1 of Myrmecobius fasciatus. Taxonomy (NCBI): domain Eukaryota; kingdom Metazoa; phylum Chordata; class Mammalia; order Dasyuromorphia; family Myrmecobiidae; genus Myrmecobius; species Myrmecobius fasciatus. The sequence goes on along the minus strand of JAJPUD010004816.1, from coordinate 67,011 downwards.
GAATCCTATAAATGCATCCAAGAATCGTGTGTGGTCCCCAAAAACAATGTATCTGAAGATTCAGGGAGCCATATTTAACAAAAGTTTATGGAAAAGCTGCTATATATAATCTTAGACTCAAGACCTACCTGTATGGGATTCTTCTCATTGGTGGAGATTGATTATTTAATGATCAGTAATCAATCTGCATGAGAGGTGGATTTCGTGAGAATTTAGGAGATAAGAGATCCTTATTTTCTGGATTTCAGATTTAAGAAAGAGTAAACACAGTTTCTGACTCTTCAGACTTCTTAAGGGAGAGAAAACACTCCAAAAAGAGGCCCACGTGTAGAGAAAATAATACCTGGATTACTTCCCTAATTCTCGTTTACTGTATTAGAGTCTTTGAGCAATTTCCCCTGCATCAAGATCTGGGAATCTCTCTTTTTTTAAAGAGATATCTTTCTCACAATGGATGATGTCATTTACTCCATGTATTGCCCATTATATATTCTCATTTATGTAGCTTCCCTAATTTCAGTTTGCTAGTGATTTATGTATTTTTTTCTTCCTTCTTTCCTTCCTTCCTTCCCTCATTCCCTCTCAGTCACTCTCATTCTTTCTCTTTTCTTTCTTTCCTTCCTTCTTTCATCCTTTCTCTTCCTTCCTTCTTTCCTTTCCTTCTCTCTCTTTCTTTCCTTCTCTCTCTCTTTCCTTATTTCTTTTTCTCTCTTTCTTTTCTCTTTCTAATGCACATACCTTACATATGTATAAAGTTTAGCATAGGTAATGGTTGTTTGTTTGTTTTGCCAGAATATAAGTACATACTTCCAGGTCCTTGAAGACATAAAGATAGAAATGCCATTTTAAGCAAAGATTAAAGCAAACACAAGCATCCTCATTAAAAGAAAAAATACTTTATCTGAATGTCTCCTGATAGTTTATACCGATTAAAGTCTATATACTAGACTGGGTTGAGATCATTAACTCTCCCAAGGTAGCCATTCAGTCTTGTTCTTCTGTGGCAAGATGTAAAGCATCACGTCTTACCCTTGAATTTGAGCATATTCTATTTTGATCTCTCAAGTAAATGACAACTGTTCTTTTTTTCTCAACAGTATTTTATTTTTCCATATACATGCTTAGATAGTTTGCAACATTCATTTTTGTGAGACTTTGTGTTCCAATTTTATTCTCTATCCTTCCCTTCCTTCTCCCCTCCTCAAGACACCAAACAATCTGATATAGGTTAAATATGTGCAACATATTTCCATATTTGTCATATTTTATAAGAAAATTCAGACCAAAAACACAAAAGAAAATAAAAAACAAACAAATATGCGAACAAAAAAAGGTAAAAATACTATGCTTTGATCTATAGTTTTCTCTCTGGATGCAGATTCTGACCACTATTCTTACACCAATCTCTAAGCAGGTTATTTGTTTGCAAGGACTGAAGTAGCAGGACTGATGTAGCTGATGTAGACACCAGATGATGGTAGGTATCAGAAGTTGGGGTTCAGTCATATGAAGAATTCACAGTGGCCATTCTTTTTGTCAAAAGATTTAGAGAAGAGGTTACAGATAAAATAAAGGGATTGGTAAATATGAAATAGAGTGGGAGAGCATATGAAAGGCAAGTTCCTCAGTGGAATTCACAATTACTCAGGAGAAAGGGAATAGCCCATGGGGTTGGGACATGTCTTAGCTGTCAGGTAATGTCCTGAAAGGGACCCTAAAGAGTCAGGAGACACTACAAGACATGGTGGGATTAGGCAGCATGGCCATAAGTAGATTTTACAGGGAAAATTTAACCTCAGGGACATGACTGGGATTTCTGAAGGAATATGGCAAGGCGAAGCTGCCCAAGATCCCTACAGGGCCCCAAGGATTTGACTGGAGTTCTCCCCACTCAATCGGAGCCTTCTCCCTGCTCCCCTCAGGGATCAGTTCTTCAGTTTCACTGTGCTCAACATGACATTCAGGACCTCATCAGGAGCAGAACTTCTGCAACTGCTCAGAATTTCATTGCCTTATGTGACTAACTGGAGCTAAGGATGCTGCAGGAAGCCTCCTCTTGGGCTTTGTTCTTCACTCATTTCTCTCTACCTCTCTGGAAAGACTGACTATGGTAATCCTCCTTGTTCTGAGACTTCTATAAATTCCCCAGTCAGAGAATTGGGCAAGAGACTGAAGTACCTGGAGCTTATTTAAATCTTTGATATCCATTGTAACTCTCTTCTTTTTCCTCTTACTTGACTCAGGGCTTACATAATAGTCTTTTACCACTCAATAGGGAAGCTATTTACTAACCTCTCTAGGTCCGTTTAGAAAACTTTAACTGTCAGTCAAATTAGGTGCTGCTGACAGCAACTTTTTTTTCCAAATCTGCTTCCTTTAAAATAACATGTTAAAATAATTTTAAAACAAAAATTGTATATATTCTCCCACACTCCCTGACATAGACCTTAATACACCCCCCCTCTTCAGTTTGGGCTCTTATATTCAGATAAATAGGGTTATAGTACTGGGAACCAGGGAGCAAGTGTTCAATTTCAGTTCAATCACAGAGGCATGATGCAAATTTAAACAATTCCCTATACAAATCTTGGTGGTTAAAACAGGAACAATAATACTTGACATCTCTCTAATGCATGAAAGTCTTATGGAAATTAATCTAAAAGTCTTCAAATTATTTAAATGCTTAAATATAAACAAAACAAATACAAGAACAAACATATATTAAACAACCTCTGAAGGAGATAGAAAGTTTAGAAAAGACGTGATCTTTAAGCAGTTTACTGACTAGTGATTATTTATATGAGAATGAATGTGTTTGTGTGTGTGTGTGTGTGTGTGTGTGTGTATTAAAGAGATAGACACAACATACAACATAAAGAGTTAGGAAAATGAAAGAACCAGAGACAGACAGAGTCAGAGAGAGACAAAGACTCAGAAACAGAGACAGAAAGACAGAGACACAGAAAGAAACAGAGAGGAAAGAGAGATAGATGAGAGAGACACATATATACAAAAATATGTAAAGAGAGACAGAGAAGAGAAACAGAGACAAAAAGAGAGAGAGAATAAGACAGAAAGATAGGAGACCTTGGGCAAGTAACCAACTGTTTTAAACTATTATGACCCCCAGGTAATGCTCTTAAACTCCAAGATAGTTATGGTATACCTTGATACAGCAAGTTCCTCACCTTGTAGCCTCTACAATGATGGTTTTTCGATGGCTAGTAAAATTCCAGTATATTTGTACCATTCTTATACCTTACATAGTTAGGCTAGAAAGAATTTTTTAGCAATAACTTCATCAGGGCTGTCAAAGTGAAGTCAATTATTATAACAATTGTTTTTAACGAATTTCTATCCTACTAAATAGAAAATTTAGAAAAGTATTTCAAGGAGAGTTCCATGTTTGACTTTTACTCTGCAGATGGGTTATTGGTGGTACTTGATTGACAAAATATATTATTTTATGAAAACCTCCTGATATTTTTCTTGTTAAGGACATGATTATATGTGAAAATGCGTATCTGCCTTCCCATTATTTCACATAGATTCCTCATATCTCTCTCTGTTCTTGACAAATACATGCAAATGTGTTGTTCTTAAGTTTTCAAGAAAACAGACATACCTTATTCTTGTGGCTCAATAATGTACAGAAAATGTAAATAATTTATAAAAAGACACCAACAGTGGAGCAAGAGCTTAATAATTCAGGGTCTAAAATTAATTACATGATTCACAAAGAGAAACACTGAATATTTGAGAAAAGTCATGAATGGTCCATTTTGGCAAGATTGGTAATGAATATAACCCAATTAAAGACCAGAGGTCCCTCTCCTTTCCATCCTTTTCCTTGCCTTTTCTTCTATTCCCTTTTCTTTTTTCTTCTCTTCTCTTTATTTGCCTTGTTTTCCTGTCTTTCCCTTCTCCTCTTCCTTTCCTTCTTCTTTCCCTTCCTCCCTCAACATATTCCCTGTTATCTATTCTGTTAAATACCAGTTACCATTCAGGTTACCATGTAAAGATGAATATAATATGGACTCTCTCAGTAATCTATATCCTGGGGAGGAGTTGCAGATATAAGACATTTATACACAACTGTTTTTATATCATCAATTGTAGTATCAACAATTACATAGGCTTGTAACAAAGAACTTAACTTGCAATTAAATTCTGATTTATCTTCTCTTGGTTTTTTATGTGCGTTGAATTTAAAGACAATAGGGCCATAGCACCTTTGGAGGTTATATGCTTCAACTTACAAATTCATATTTTAAATAAAAACACTAGGTAAATTTCTGGCCTTTTAGTCTTCAAACCCATGCATTGAGAAGGGGGGAAGAGGGTGGTGGTGGAGGGAAACAACATTTTTGCTGTAGAGTACGTAGTGAAGAATCTCACTTTGAAAAAGCCTGTGTAGAATCTATGCAGATGGCACTCCCAGTAGGATTACACATCCTAGGGAACTTGTGAACCATATGGAGGAGAAAGTTTCCCGGCCGAGAGTTACGCTCCATTATTTCCCATTGGAAGTAGTTCATTGTGATCAGGCTTGAATTATCAGATGTGAGGCAACGGGTATCAAAACGTTATCTTTGCCAGAGTTTGAAACCACTTATTTTCAGCCTAATGATTATAAAGAACATGTGGCTGTAGCATATTCTGAAGTCTTACCCCCCAGGGATTATTTACAACATTTCCAAGGGCATGGCAGTGTAGCTGTGTAGTGAGAGCTCTCCTGCCATAAAGGAGTCTCTCTAGAATCAGGGGAGGATATCTTCCCACTACCACCCATGGACAGGGTTTGGCTTCCTCTTTCTATTTCCTTTTGGATCTGACTTTGCAATGGAACATTAAACTTCAGGGATGGGGAACACAGTGTCCTTTCTTTGCCAAGAATTGGCTCTGGCAGTACCTGCAATACTGGGAGTCCTCTAAAAGCATCTGCAAAGAGACATGCTGCGTGCTTTTAAATGTCTTTATAAATCAAGAATGGACATGATGAGAAAGAGAGACAGAGAGACAGAGAGAGAAGCAAAGAGAGAAAGAGGAAGAGGGAGAGAGAGAGAGAGAGAGAGAGAGAGAGAGAGAGAGAGAGAGAGAGAGAGAGAGAAGGAGAGGGAGAGAGAGAGAGAGAAGGAGAGGGAGAGAGAGGGAAAGGGAGGGAGAGGAAGGAAGAGGGAGAGAGAGAAG